>CM065915.1:445000-515000 GCA_033439115.1 Firmiana major
AGGTCTGTTTCTTCTTTTGTTTTAGCTTACGGTGTCAGCGAGGAACTGTGTATGCGGGCCCATTGCCTAGTGTCTTAGTAAGTGAAAGGGAGTGAGTGAATGTGCTTTCATTTCAGATGTATCACCATTCGGGTATCCTTTCTTCGTGTCAGGGGCATTTCCCCTACCTCTTATTCTGATGGAGATTCGGTCCAGCCCGTAGAACACGTAGTCAGTATAGGATTCCAACTCGATCTTAGGCCGTAAAGCATTCAAGTCCTCTAGCGCTTGCTTAGTCGTATCAGGTGCAATTCAATAGGGAAGGCCCAGTAGAGGGGAATTGCTATCTTTCTCTTTCTTAGTCGTAGTATGCCTTATCATTCAAGTGAAAATGATGAAAGTGGATGACTAGGAAGAATAGAGAGATTGAAGGAAGTAAATTGACTACTATACAGAGAAAGAGACTGGACAGCTTTTCTAGGAATGGTCGATTTGATTGCCCCGCGCCTCTCCTACCAATCTGCTAGAAGACTGACTATTCTACTACTGGAGCACTTCCCGCCGATGAAACAACGGGAATTCTGGACTTAGACTCAAGTGCAGTTCGCAACTCTAACTATTGGACTAATTGAACTCTTCTATGGAATTTATATTAAAAAAGGATTTGTTGAGAAGTATTCGTTGAGCAATTGCATCACCCATTGAAAGTTAGAAAAGAAGTAGCGGCGGAGTCACCTGCTCCTTCGCTGAATCTTGATTTATGAACATGAATTTAAGGCATTGAACGAAGGCACCACTGCTAGTTCGCCGATTCCCTACTACCCTCGTGCTCGCTTATAGAATCCTATATATCCTACCTGGGGAAATCTTTCCTAGGCTGCTTTCCACCGTTCAAACTATCCGCTATTCGGGCTTCCCTTGAGACTGCTCACAACCTTTCTTGACTCTGTCTTTTCATACTGCTTCGAAACCTACTTCCTACTAGGAGAAGATGTTATTGATTCTCTTTGAAGGTGGGGGACACTATTCACGGGGATTGCACAGAAGGGGAATCTTTCTAGTCGGGATAAAATCAAATTGCATTGATCCTGAGGTTAAAGCTTATTTAAAGCATTTCTTTTCTTTTCCCAGGGGAAATCTATACCTAGCGGGGATGAAATCCCAGTTCTTCGCTGAAATCATGACCCGTTGTGGTTGTTTACATATTGGTTCGTACTTTCATTCTGATCCCTTTCTCCCTTCTACTTTTGGGTAGACCACAGGCTCATCAAGAGCCGGAACTAGAAGTCAGCATTCTATTCTAATCGTAGGCCTTCATGCCAGGGCTGATACCTCCACCACTTAGACTTATGTGGATAATATCTCCCCGAGTGGCCTCTTCCTCCGGTCGAGTCATCTTTCGCTTCAATACCTGGAACTGAGACGGATTCGGATGGAGAAGGATTAAATAGTTCATCATGAGCTGTCCGAAACCATACTTCTTCCCGCGAAAACTCGGAATTTGCTTTAGCTCGAACCTTGATCTTTTGCTCGAACTCTAATACACTGTAGTAGCAGGCGGCACTCTAGTTCTTTGTGCCAGGTGTCATAAAAGAAGTACGCCATTTCCAAGCATCCTAGTTCAGCGTGCATCATCTCTTGTCTCAATTGAAGGCCAGGGCCTTCCAAGCGGATTCCGCCGGAAGCTAATCCAGTGCTTGTTGAGTGGAGGACCGAACATGAATTATACCCAAAAAAGGTCCTTCCTACCCCTATTCCCTAACCCCTTCCCCTCAGAGGGCACACTTTCAGGAAGTAATGTAGTAAAAAGTCGAATTGAAAATAGAACTATGGTGACCTTGCAACAAAGATCTTTTCTTCGTTTGAGTGTACCTTTCCTATGACTATTAATCCTGATGAAATCCGTGAAGTTTTTACCTTGTTTTAGAAGCTTTCTTTGGCGTTGAGTGAATATTGGGCTAAAGCCCTTCCTTATCTTCTTCTTTTATGAATAGGAATAGAAAGCACGATTAAGCGGTGCAACCATCGAGAATCAGTCAACTCCTTCCTATGTCTGAAGCCAATGCTGACGCAAACGGATACACAAAGGATAAGCAGCTTCGCTAGCCCGGGAGCCGGTCTTTGAGCAATTAATTTGAATTCCTTTCCTTTACTTTATTTCCTTCGTCTTCGGCGAAGGCCGCACGTGGAATGGTTTCAGTTTATGCTTTTTGTGCTCGCATGTCCTATGCTTTCTAGAAAGATCCACATATTTGTTGGTCCGTTCAACGCTGTTGATCCTGAAGTTGCTTCTAACAAAGAGGGACAAAGACCACACCGAGAACTCCTTCTCTTCCCCTTGGGAGAGGGGTGGTTGACGATTCCCTACTACGTACTCGATGGAAAGGGGGTGAAAGGTTCTTATCTATGGGACTCCTACTTTACCTGCTAACTATTTAGCTGGCTAATTAACTCCAATTCATCTTCTGGGTTCCCGCCTGGCCGATTGATCCGATGAGATTCAGGAAGAAAGATGTTCCAATCGTGATGGTTCTTCAACGACGATTAAACCTCGTCTATTTGTGAATGATTGTTATTTCGCTATTTTAGAACTATTGGATCAACTACTCGGGCTTTTAATAACCTTTGAACCCCGCGGGGGAACCCTAACCTAAAGTGACTCGCCCGTTCATTCTGATGAAATCACTTATCTCTTTGCTTTAGAAACGATCTTGGGAGGCTCGCTATCCCGATTTATTCGGAAGTGCAGGCGGGATAAACTAATCAGAGCGAGGACCTCCTTTGAATCTTTGACTCAGTCAGCTCTATGCCTTTGTCTTGGAGCAAGAAGAGCAGCAAACTGCCTTCCTTCACATTGTTCCGCTGGTCCGAGCTACTTACTTTACCTTTACGGCTCGTGAACAAACTCTCTCTTATCCGTACTCCTACAGAGTGACTTTACTGGTCTATAAACCTTAAAAAGCATTGGAGTTGCGCCTTGGGCAGCAGGGAAAGAGAGGGATACGGGCTCAAAACCTTGAATTGGAAGGTCGACTGGCTTTTCTAATCTATGCCCACTATCAGAGTCAGCAACCTTTGAGAATAAGGAGTCCCGAACCGAACCCGTGGGATTCGAATTGAATTCCTGGGCCGATTATAGTGCTGATTAAGCGAATTTCCTATAGATTGAGTACCCATCATACCGAAAACTAGTGATCCAAATAGTAACTTACAACTTGGCCTAATAAAAGAAGTAAAAGAAGTCAAGTTGCGAGCAACTTGACTTTGTTGATTCGGACTTCTCCCTTCCTTGGCTTGAAAGCAGAGGGGAAAGACTTATTAGTAGAGTGGGGCTCCCATTGAAGACTGCGGATTGACCCTTCCTAACCCTACTTCGACTGAGCCTAGCTTTCTGACTGGAACTAAACATAAACAGCAAGCTGCCTAGCTACCCTAACTACTTAAACGAATAAGTAAACTGCCTTAGAGCGCCCACCTTCTTTGAATAATGCTTCGAAATCGACTTAACTTTAACTTATGAAGAAGTACAGTAAGGCTTCGTTGCCGGGAAGATCAACTAACCAGCAAAGGAGCTAAGAACACTGAGCTAACTGAAAGAACCCAGGGAGATTAACTCAACAACAACGGAGAGATAAACTAAGCAATAACTTTAAAAGTCTCTATGAACCAATAACTGAAAAAACGACTTCTCTATTCACTAACAAAAGAACGGGTGCCGCTCGGGAATGGATATCGAAACTGCTATTTATCTGTTGCTCCTTGTTCTCCTAGTAGCGCTGTCTTCGCCCTACCTAAGCCCAATCAAGAAATAGATGAATTTCTCCTAAGCATGTGTAGGAACAGAGAACTGAAAGTCTTGCGGTCGTTAAGAAGTAATTGATTCGATCTGAAGCAGGACGGAGAGAGGCAAGCCACTCCACTGCGCAAACGAATTCATCTACCTTACTGAGGAGGTTTCTAACCCTGCTATCAACCGAAAAAGTTTAAACTATAAGTTAGTCTATAACTATCCTCTCCCTTTTGTCGAGCGAGCTACACTACCTTTTTTTTGTGCTTAAAAAGAGCATTTCTTTTCCTGAAAGTACCCCCTTTATTGTGATCAATTCGATTTTTTAGTACTTTTCTCAGCCTTGCCTTAGAGAAGATATGAACTTAGCCGTATCATCTCAATCTTTCATTGGCCCACGATTGTCAACTGATGAAATAGGTCCGGACCCTTACGGAGGGGTTTCTACTCAACATTCTACCCCTCTACCTCCTTCTTTTAGAGTTCACTATTGAGCTATCTCGCTTAACCAATTTATTTACTACTTCGTTTCGGTTGCTTCGTTTTCCTTCAGCTTTCCTTCTTCTTGTTCTCGATAAGGAAGACACAGATATACTAGTCAAGGAACACCCTTTCCATTAGGATAGACGTGCTTTTATCATTGCTTTCCTTTTCTGGACTTTCCCTTACTAGAAGGAGTCTCGGGATTGTAGCGAAGCGAGTCAAATGGAAACCCGGTAGCTAGTCGCTCACGAAGTGACTCCTTTCTTTTCTAGCTTCTACTCCTCCAACTCGATTGCCACCTCCTTATATTAATGGGGACTGACCTGAAGCTCAGTGTAATTCTCCTAAACCATTCCCTTTCTTGGATGCTTGGACTACTCACCTTTCTTTTCTTTTCTTTTGATGATGATCTAGCTATGTCATCGGCTACTACTCTTTATTCTATGATGCTCTTTCGGTCCCATTCCTAAAGGCGGAGGAGGGTTTCCCTAATGACTGATCAACCCATGGAACTATGGTTTGGCTACTTCTGTATGGTCTTACCGAGAACCCTTCAGATAGGGTATCTCCATGTGTTACTATATTTTATTTTTAGAATTTCATTGACCGGGTGAGGCATTCCATACATCTCTTTTATCTTTCCCCTTGGTGTGGGACTAGGAGCAGCTATTGCTATGTCATCCCCAACTGTTAGCTCAGTTAGCGCAAAGGGAGTGAAAGCAGTCACTTCCGGAGTTAGCTCTGCAGATGTTGAAGGAATAAACGACGCAGTTAGCTCCGCTCGTGGCATAGCTCAGAGTATGAGTAGTAGTAGCGATCAGTCCTTTTGCCGTTCACGACTCCGATGTTCTCGGGTGCAGATGAACAAGCGGTGTGATCTTTTCCAATGAATACCAGACGAGGGGTAATTTCTTGTTGAGTGAAATGACATGGCACGGATCTGTTTAAGATTAAAAAGAAGAAGCTCTTGACCTTCTTCCATATGCCAGGGTATCCGCCGTCGGTGGTTTACTAAGTCTTGGCCCTTTAGTAAGTAAGGGATTCTCTTTCAGAAAGAACTCCGAGTGAAGGTGGCTGCTTTGCTTCTCGATAGCCAGTCCGGGACTGATTTTACCTTTCAACCAAAAAGACGGGATTGGATGCGATTTTCTCTTTCCGGGCTTCCGCCAGTAGGACTTTTGAAGCTGTAAGGTAAAGAAAGGGAAGGCAGTTTCATTTGGTACTGTCTTCCCGGCAAAAAGAATAGGACTTTTCCCGCCTCCGGCCTTAAAGAAAGAATAAGGACCAGGCCAAAAGGTAAATTCTGTAGCCCAAGGCTACGAATAGTAGAGAAAGGAAAGGCTATTGGCTCCTTGACTTCCGGTTGACTCAGATGCGATTCCATTAGTCTCTTGTTTAGCGAAGAACTATTAACGATGCGAGGAATAGCTAGCTAAAGTATCCAGGGGAATCTACTTCTACTGAATCCACTGCTGTGGAACCGAATTGCCTTCTTTCTCATCCCGCTCCGATCACTAAACTCCGAATCTGAACAGAATTAGGTAGGCTCCTCGCAACACGGTCAGAATATATCTAGCACGAGCAGCTCCAGGTCCGGAACTAGTAGATCCAGCAGATGTTGAGTCAGTTGGGTTCAATCGATTCTGTTGATTCTGCAGACGGTGACCCCTGCTGTGGTAGGACATACCGAAGTAAGAGGAACAACCTAAACAAGAGGGGCTTATCGACTACCGAAATGCCGACTACATAGGTAGGGGGCGTGCTGACATGCTTGACTTTCTCAATTAAGGAGCTCCACTGATTCGAGCATTCTAGCAATACAAAGGCAGGGAATGGTCAACAGCAGTTTAAGGTTCTAGGGGCTCCACCAGGGCACGGGAACTCATCAACTGCCCTCTTCTTCTGAGATGGTTAGAATCCGATCTTAGTCTTTTCACGAATCTGCTCTATGAAATGAAAAAGTCACCAGGCGATTGGCGATGAAGAAAGGCTCCTCCTTCTGTTTTGAATGAAGGTGGCGAATGCTTGTCTTGTGCATTCCATCCTGCTCTCACCAGCCTGTGCTGGGAGTACGGTTTATTAGGTACCCTTTTTGTCACCCTAGTAGGTGTAAGCCATGTCTTCCTTCTCCGCTCACTAGGATTCATTCAGTCAACACAGTCCTAGGCGCACTAGAATGGATAGCACAGGTCGGAGGTGAAGCTTCTACTTAGACCTTGAATTCCTAACTCCGCTGAAGGTTAGGAATCAATCGTCTCTTTTCAATATCCGGTTATCCGGTAAAGAAGGCAGTAAAGGGCTTAATGGTAGATTCTTGATATAGTTAAGTTGGGTCTTTATCCTTATTGATTTCATGGGATTTGGTTTTTTGAGTCTTCTTCATACCCGGCAAAGTCCTCAAGATACCCGTAAATCTCCGACAAAAGGCAGTCAAAGACTGATTGACCATTAATAGCGGGCGGCATGGATGTCTTTCTCTTTGTTTACAAGAATAGGTTCTTAGTAGGTCTAATGTCTGGCTTTAACAGCGCTCGTCGGTCTCCATTGAAACAGTTTTTCGAGGCACCTATCATAAGAACCAAATGGAGAATCACACAAACAGACCAAGCTTTGGTCCGATGGGGTCTCATTTTGAGGGATTTGCTTGCATTGAAGGATTGGATTTCATACCTCCAATTCTGGATTCCAATCGCTCACCTATGTGTGGGTACCTATTAGGTGCTGTGTCAGGTACTGAGCTCTCTGTAATAAAGTTAGGTACTTACTAGAGCGGGGAAAGGTCTTTTGTGTTACAGGGGTAACTTTTCATCCGTGGAACAACCCTTCTACCCAGACCATCAGATAGTTTACTTTAGGCGTCCTTGATCGCCAAATCACTTTTTGATTCTGTCGGACGAAACGTGATGGTAGTGAGACCACCAAGTAAAGTCTGGTCAAACTGTAAGACAACTTGCTCCTTATTTAGAAAAAGCAAACTAGCTACTCCTCTTATAGCCCCTGAGGTCTTAGATAGTTTTTTGAGTCTGGTTCTATAAGGAGATTAGTCTTAGTTAGTATAAAGCCATTCCCTGGGAGTGACATACACTAGCGGCCTGAAGGCCTTCCCCCTGGCTCCCGCTTGTGCTGATAAGAACTAGAACTCAGAAGTCAGAGCAAACTTACGAACTGCAGTTCCCCTCTGTCCTGTCACAGGAACAAGAACTAAGGACTCGAACTGCCAACTACAGCTACAGCTTAGTTTCCCTGCCATAGTAGTCTTTGATTATAAGGTTGAGAAAAGCCAGGGGACTTGCTTGTCAAAACAGAGAGCGATGCCCAGAAAGAAGCTAAGCAAGAACTGGGAGAAGACTCACACGATACCCAACACTCAAGGATGGAAGTAGCGAAATCGGCCAACGCATAGAACGTTGACCGCTTGCCTGACTAAGAATCGGCAATAGGGCAATTCGTTAAATTATATCTGTATAATGAGTACCTCTTCTGAAGCCATACCGCTCTTCTGTTTTCTTCTGGTAAACGGTCATAATCAGTCCACGAATTACTTACTTCCTTCAACAAATGAGATCTCATAGAGGCGGCATTTTACTGCGGCTCTCTATGAAGACACCAGTCGAGTAGCAAGCACTTCGGGAACAGGATTTCTCTCTCCGAAGAAAAGCGTTCCTTCATTCGTCCCTGCGGGCGAACTGATCCAGTTGAAACGTAAACTACATTTCTACCCCATCCCTAACAACCAACCTTGATGCAGCATCTAGGTAGTTCTCATCAGGAACCATTGTAACGAAGTAGGTAGACCATTTAGCATGTGTCCTCTCAATGCCTGCTGTTATTATTTCTCCACCGTCTTCCCGCGTCGAAAAATCGGTTTTGTATTGTATTATGTACGATTGGAGAATCATTCTTTGGAAAAATCATATGAACTATCTTCCCCGCCGCCCAGACTAAGATTCTTTCCTATCGCGCTATGGGCTTTGATGCTTACGCGCGCCTTAGCACGCGAAATATTGCCTTCCTAACTAAGCTAAGCGGAGCTCTTGCCCTGTCATATTGTTCGGTCCTCCCTTCTCTAACACTGCGCTAATAAAGCACGGGGCTATTAAGATGTAGAATATGTCCCCTACACTCTTTCAATCTCTTAAGATTTGGAATCTCAGCCATACTCCCCATCCTCCATTGAATTTGGTCTATCTTTTGATTCTGGTCATTTTTTCTCCATCATACAAGACCCGTGCCACTTTCACCTGTAGTTGCAGCAGCCGTTTTGCTTTATTTTACGGAAGAAGGAGCGAAAGCCACTCGACTGTAAGGAGAGGAGCGAAAAGCCGCTTTTTCAAGCTTCCCATTTGCTGATCAAGTGAGTGAGGTCGAAAGACTTCCCAGGTCGGGGGGTTTATCTGGACATCTAATCCATGCAGGTATGCCAAATGACTTTCTCTTTATAACGAGGAAGGGAAATGGAATTTATAGGAAGAAACCTCTGTGATGTGGTATAAGATGGCCAATTGCATTAAAAGAGTGGCTAAAGATGTTTTTGGAGAATCTAAGGGTAAAAATCACTCACATAAAGAAAGTTGGTGGTGGAACCAACCAAGATGTATGTCGTCCGACCCAACCTCAGACTCTTTCTTCCCGACCTATTTTACTTTTTGGCCGCAGTTATTTAGGTGGTATCCCGAGATTGAAGAGATCGAATTCCTCCCGGGAACACACGAAACAAAGATATGAACTAGGTAAATAGAAATGGAAAAAAGATGTTTCCAATTCATCAAAATCAGAAGCTTTTTCTACATCCATATGATCTACTAAAGTAGATCGGTATTGCCCATATAATGAAAGCAGATCTTGGTCCATGGAGTCCCAAGAAGGTAAGAACTCCAACCTGTCCGATGCTTCTTCGGCCAAATACAATATACAAGTGGGACCTGCACTATGAGCAAGCTGTGCGAAAAACCGCTTCTTTTTTCCGGTTCCGCAACAACTTGGGCGAAATGGGGTTCTACCGGGAAACCATGGATTTTTTAGTTTTCGCCATTGGTTACTGGTCGAGCCACTGGAATGGAATAAGATAAGAATCTCTGGGGATCTTTCCTCTCCACTTACTCGATACAGGCTTTCCTTCTGTAGAAGACTTCTGCCGAATGGCATAATTGTCCGATTTCTTCCTCGATCTTCAAAGAAGACTGACTCCTCCTACTCCTCCTTCTCCTTTAGGATAGGATCGTCGTTGGTCCTTCTTTCACTAATGATCTAATGATCTCACCATTTTCTAGTAGTTCGCGCGAACGCGCGAGGGACTATCTTCTATCGCTTGCGCTTGCTTTTCACTCTCAAGACAACGGTCTCTCTCTTCTATAAAGCGAAGCAAAGCGCATGGCGCTGAAGTGAAGAAAGCTCAATAAACACACACGAACACGATGCAGGGCATAGCATAAATGAGACCGCTGATCATTTCATAAAACATATATGCTTGACCTTTCTCGATGCTTTTTTTGGGGTGACTCACCAACCGACCCAGCAGTGATCGATGACAGAATGATACGAACAAATCAAAGTTATTGGATTTGGTAGTTCTCCATTAACTTCTTTCTTTACCCCTTTGCATATGTTCCTAAATGGGTGTGCACCTCCAGATGGGCAGGGGCCGGCCTCCCACTCTCTTATGCAGCATTTATTAGCTTAGCTGAGTTGGGTGGATCGTGCAATAAGCCTCTCTCGACCCTCCCTTTCTCATACGTCTTTATCAAAGTCTCTCACCTTTCGAGATCCGGTCCATCATCAACTCAGTCAGATCTTCTTGTTTGCCTGCTTTGATTAGGCTTCCTTTAACGGGTTTGATCGGCATTTCGTGCCTCTAGCCCTGCTGAATTATACCTTTTATCAGCTGGTTGGGTAGCGTAGTAAGGTTAGAGGCGCAACTAGAAGAGTTGGCTCCATATTTATATATATTTGTTTTAAATTTGATTGCAGTCTCCGAAGTCCTTCTTGATCGATGGTCCCCATTAGCATTAGTGCCAATTAGCAGCCGCTTTTTTTGGAAGGCGAGGTACTCATGTGTGATCGCGGATTCCACGGTAGCAGTAGTTCTAGCTCTACATTAGGAGCACGGGGGCCTATCTATCTAAAGGAGGTACGGACCCCTCCCGGTACGATGCAGTTGAAAAACGTAAGCCCTTGTATAGGTTGGGCTTACGTTTTCTTGCTTTTCTTTGTTGAACCTTCTACGGTCTACCTTCTTTCTCGATATCCCAATTCTAGCGTTCGTTAGCAGAAGTAGAGATAGGGGGAGATAGGATTTATTATAACATTTATGTGAAAATAACAGAAGCCGCTATAAGGGGAAGAAGCAAATCCTGCACCTTCACCTGCGAAGCGCTACGCTCCTGCTTACGAAAGACTACTTTCCAAGCGAACTACTGAAGACAGACTACTGGGAGTGGGAATAAAGCTCCAGCCCTTAGCCCTGAACTCCTTCAATATCGCACCTACTACCAAAGACTGAACCAAAGAAGGGATGGGATAGACATAGCCATCTCTCCCTCACCCCGCAGCTCAAACTCCGCATCCTGATCCAGATCCAGCTACGGACTTACTAGAGCTACTACGCATCCTAGAATTGGGGGAAGGCGTCTAGACGCCTAAAAAAAGGCATATAAGACTGTAAGAATCTTCCTAAAGTCAAAGTAGCAGAAGACATGAAAGTCACTAAACAGCGCTTTAAAACTAGTCAATGTGGGCATAGAAACAATAAAAGAAAAAGACCGAACCAGCAAGACTAATGTCTACTTATACTTTTGAGAGGTCCACTTATACATTCGAGAAAGTGGAATGCATTTATTGATATCGCTATCGAAAAAGAAGGGATTAGCTTGATTCATGTGGACCGATGCCCATAGCCCGAGAACAATTAAAAGAAATCGATGAATGTGCCCGGACCAAGCAACAAATAAGCGCTAGCAGATGAGATTGGACCTATAGACTAGGCACCGAAGGAAGAAGCAGGCAAGACACTCTTGTTGGACAATAATGGGTCTCAAAAGCCCATTTAGAGCATTTGAATTGGAACCTTCTCGTACAAAGACCCAAGACTCGCTACCTTCGATTAACCCGTCGCTACTTCCGACTGCCCCCCTTCTCGTTGGGTGACCGGCCCATTCTTAGACTTGATGAACTCCTGTCGCGATGAATTAAACTCCGTTCCATGCCCCGCTGCTTGTCAATCACATCGGAAAGTCGTTGGGTCGGCGAAGACCTCTTTCGGCAAAGAATTAGACCACAAAGCCCCAACTAGGTACTACCACTTATAGGAGTCTTCTTTGCTAGTAGAATGCCTCCTACGAGAAGAAGGAAGTTGGTAAGAAGTGCTGGAGTTCTCTTCTAGAGTTCCTTCGTTCCAGTCCGCCAAAGATAAGAGAGAGATTTGATTGCCTTAGTCAGCTTCCCTCCTCTTTCTTCTAGGCTTTCGGTAAAATGTAGCAATGTACCGACGGGATGAAGTACCAAAGCGGTAAAGGCTACGCTCCTGGCTAACATACGGATACTAAACTTCGTTACGCCGAAAAAGCTAAAAACATCTACCCCTCGTAAGGCCTCAACAAAGCAGAACCAAAGAGAGTAGTGAGGGGAGAGGAGTTAAAACCCGACTCAAGGCCTAGTAGATCTATTCCTGCTACCGTACTGACTTCCCTGGGGGAGGTTGAGTTGAAGAAGCTGTTACAGAATTAGCAGCTATTGAACCCCTATCCGTTGGAGGTCTTGCCAGAGCCTACTAGTAGGTAGTGGTTCGGCAACTCTTATCTTATTAGTAGCGGTCAGTGGGAAGAAGACTAGCTCTGGCTTGAAAGCGTGAACCTAGCTTGTGTAGCCTATGCGAAGCAAGCCTACACTGGTCTGGGAATCGGCAAGAGGTCTTGGATTCGCCATTGTAAGGGCATGGCATTAGATTAGGAAAGGGCCTAAGCTAAGCCCTGAAACCGTAACTATGGCTATGTTCTCAGATCCGTCTTTTCTGCTGTTCAAAGATCTCTCCGAATCGCTTCCCTTTCTTGGTCCCAGCTCAACAGCAATTCTTGTGACAAAAGAAGGGGAATCACCTTTCTTTTCTCTACGCCTTGAACCTGGTCTTTAAAGCCTTTCACCGAGTGTGTGATCAAGCCCCTTTTTAAAGCTCTTTTAGTTCAATTGAAAGCTAAGCGTATCAAGCAAGTAAAAGCCAGTTTATTGCCAATGATCAAGGGTTTTCTTTCAGGCCGTGCTTATAGGTTGGCCAGTTCTTTCCAGGCTTTCAAGCTGTGCCTTTTTTGCCCTTCCATCCATTGTGAGTTCCTTTCTTTCTTTTCTATATCTTAGTTTTACCTCCAGCCAGCCATTGGGACTTCTCTTCCATAAAGTTCCCCTCCAGTAGTAAGGCTTTCCAGTCGACATCCAGCCGAGCGAATAGGATCCATGGATGGGAGCTAATACCTTGGATCTTATTCCGTCCTCCCTAAGGCTCTAACTATCTAAAGGGCCAAAGGAGCGTCAGCTGATTCTAGGGCAATACGGTAAGCTCCTGCTTCTCGTTTCGAGCTAGTTCCCTTGCAGTCAGTTCGAATTCTTTCTCTTACATCCTACTCTCAATTCCTTCTGCTGGGGATTGAATTCCAGTTGCAGCTCTAGTTGAAAATAGCTTTCTATGTCGGTCCTCATGCGAGTTGTCATCCATACAGTTGGACTTTCTATGTCCTTCCCGGGTGCTTCCGAACCAGTGCCTTGGAGTTATTTAGTAGTAAGACGCGCTCATAACAAGCTAAACGGTCTAACAATCTCCAGGCGAGCGAATAGAGTTCTTAGGTTGGATAGTAGAGAATAGGGCAAGAAGGGCTAAGTCGTCAAGGGCCTAAATTCGATTTTTAGCCAGTAGAAACAAGCGAAGCGCAGGAAAAGGTCCAGAAAGCTATCTTAAAAGGGGAGGCTACAGCCAATGCTTCAACAAGAGCTTAGCCTGGACTGGACTAAAGCCAGATTCCCAGGAAATGCTTTTTGTCCCAATTCATGTCTTTCTTAGCCACCCAATGTTTTTTTAGCGAATTCATGTTCTTCAGCGGCACCTCCAACTACTTGAAAGGCGGAATCCGCAGCTATTCCTCTGCCAGTAGACATGCCAAATGAAGCTTTTCTGACGTAAGTAGGGTCATTCTAGATGGGGACTAGACTTTGGGTGCTATCGGTGACCTGCCCGGGAACTGATTGATTTGACTTTTCTACCTTTGGTTTGGAAGGACCACCCACCAACAACAGAGAATATTAGATGTCCCCCTTTCAGTCGAAAACTCCGTTCTATCGCTTGTGTCTTGTGGGAAGGTCCGAACCGCACCTAGTAGAGAGACAGAAATCTTACTTCAAAAGCCAATGGGAAGATGGAAGGGGATGAGACAGGACTGAACGGGATTTCTAGTGCAAAGCTGACAAAACCTCCCCCAAGTCTATTCCTTACTGGTGGTAAGCAGGGGTGCAAACCAAACTGTTGATTCGTGAGCAGTGTCCGCCCTTGTATCATGGGAAACGGCATAAGCTGCCTACTCGCTTGCCTATCAACAAGACGATGCTGTTCGTGTCTCTCCTCAAATTTTGCTATCGAATGCTCCCGTGGCGAATAAACCTTCCCTGGTGGACTTTCCAAAAGTGAATTTTAATTAGGTGAGGCATCTTCTCTCAATTGCAGTTTTAGAATCCGTGGAATAAGCAGACAAAGAATCTATCTCAGAAGTCTTTCGAACCACGTGAGGGAAGGCTACCTATATGTTTTATAAGATGCGAATCGATCTCTTGTTTTCTTGGCTGATTTGGATACGGAATTAGACGGAATAGGGAATCAGAGATTTAAAGACTTGATTGCTACCTTAAACCCAATAAAGGAATAGTGGTCGGTGCCACTTATCCATACGGTAGGTACAAGAAAGAGAAGGAAGGAGGCATTGGTGAAAGAACGTATATGGGGAGGTCTCTGCTCAAGAACTTACTTCAATCTTCCTATTGCTTTCTTCCGGAAGGGAATTTGTAACTCACCAACAGGAGGAGGATATGAAATAGAGCACCAACAACCGTTCCACTCGAGCGGAACTTCTAACTGAAGCTGCTCACCTTTTTCAGCAAGGTATGGGCTATGGGGTCAACCCTTTTTATGCTTATGCGTTCGGGAATAGACAGACCAGACTAGAAAGACCTGCTAAGGAAACAAAGACTTGGACTGCTAGCACTCGTCTGCGACCGTACTCCCCCACGGCTACATGAGTCTTTTCTTTTAGATTAGCCTCACTTTCCATACCCCGAGTCCGGGTTAGTAACTAAACCATGTGTAATTCTAGAAAGCTATCCGTTCCGGGTAAGAACCTGTGCGGGATTGATTTAACTCAGCCCAAAGATGTCCCCTTACCACCTTTATATGGCTTTACGACTGCTTCCCAAAGTCCACAGCTTCCGTCAGCCTATGCGTGTCTTGTCCATTGCTTTTCTTCAGCTCCGGAAATGGGAATGAAGAGGGACTGTTCAGTTGAGTGGCGAAATGCGGGTATTTTATTCAATCCAACCTTTCCTTTCTTGGGTTGACCCCGAATAGGTGTTCTCACCAATAAGAAAGAAGGGATATGCCTTTCATTCAACCAGTCCCCTAACTCACATCGACTAAACTCACCTTGGTTGAGCTTCGGAGCTATGATCTCTATGCTCGATGGGCTATCGCTACTTCCCCATTCAATGATTGAAGTTTGGTTGTTGAAGACGGTAGGACCTGAGTTCAAAAAAAAATCTATTCAACATCAATATATGACAATTTCGTATGTGATAATGCCTAGTCTCGGAATTTAGCTTCTTCATCAGTGGAATGGATAGCAAAGCAAGGCTGGGAACTTGAGAGAAAGTTGCTCTTCTCTTGCGGCATATAGGGCTAGGTTTGTTTAGGCTTTCCCCTATTCTCTAAGCCCGGAAATGGCGTATCGTATGCTAAGATGCTAAGAGCTCTTATTCCGACAAAGGAAAAGCCCTCTTATTTCAGTCAACTCTGTCCCCTCTTGAAGGCAAGGCAGATCTTTGGACATTAACTAAAAGAAGATTTGAAGCCGTTGGCATTCCCCTATTTGAGACAGTAGGCCTTTTCGTGCAACCTCTTCTAGCAGCATATATTCCCCTAAGAGCAAGAGGGGATTTGAAGGACAACTACTATTTCATCAACTGCTATTGAATTCCTAACCGCTTCAAAAGACAAGAAGGACGTAACCGGTGTTAAAGTTAGAAGGGTCACTGCTCTCGTACGTAGTCGTATCCGCTCTTGGCACTGATTCCTTTCCTGGCTCGTCAGCCAGCATCCACCTCACGAACAAGGGAATCGCTACTTCGGATGCGAGCAAGGAAGCGCTAGCCTATACCTATACGACTGCTACTCTTATTGATATTGATGAATGCGGGCTAAGGACGTTGATACCTGAGCCCTCTTCAAGTCTTGTTTTCATGCCCACCTGTCGAGATGCCAAAGAAGAAGGAAGATTGACCACCCAGACTCTAACGAATCAGTGGTAAACCCCTTTAGATGCTTTTCATACTGAGGTCGAGGTTGTGGGCTCCCCTGTGTGTGGTCAAATGGTTTGTGAAGGTCTTCTGGAGCTGGCAATGTCAACGCTCGGGGAATTGAACCGTCTTTGAGCCTAAATCTTCTATTTGAACTCATTTTCCTTAATGTCAATCGAAAACAACTTCTTTATTATATTTATGCCTTCGCTCCTCTCACATTCGTTCGAGCTGCTTCGCTCCTCTCATTCCTTTCCTGCTTGAATCAACTATCTCTTAGAGCAAAGAGGTATTTTAGCTCGTTCGTCTTCTTTTCGTTCTTAGTTCCTCTCCTTTTTGGTGCAATAAACCTAACCAACCCACCCCTTAAGCTAAGAGGAAGTTTCTAGACTGACTTACTAAGGCTTTCAGTAAAGCTAGCTGCTAAGAGTAGTACTTTGCTAGGCAGCACACTCCTACATTAGCGCACTCTCTCTTGCATTTCTGAAAAAATAGGCTAGGCTCCTGCCTTAAGAAGAGTTATTCGTATGTGAGTCAGTTTTCCATACCTAATTCTCTCACATGATCGAGACTCTCCTATCTCCCCATTTCTCTGGTCACATATTAGAGTAGAAAGAACCAAGAAGTGGGTTGGGGTAGGATAGACTTTCTGATGCAAATACCTTAGATCTAGCTATGCTTGCTGCCCTGTGCTACCTATTCTATTCTTGACACATTAGGGTAGGAATAATAGTAAGCTGAGCTGCCTATCTCGCTGTGAGCGCTACCTAAGCACTGTTGAAGGCACTCAGAGAAGAGTGGAAATAGTCCTAGATAGGAGAGGGCTTCTCACTAACACTTTCGACTCACTGCCAAAAGCTCCTTCTTGTGCGCTAACGCTGGAAGGGATGGTTTTGGGTGGGGGAGAGATCACTGGAAGACTTAGTCGTTTAGATAGAGATAACATAACTATACATAAAAAATCTTGAACTCAGTACCCCCAGGCGTTCGCTAAATGCATTTCGCTTACAGTCACTAGGAAGGGGTTCTAGTAACGAAAGATTCCTTCCATAGATAGGCCACATTTCTCATATTCATTTCAGTGCTTTTGGTCTACCGTTTTGGAAAGCAGGGGCAAGTCAGGCATCATGCTTTCCTGGGGAGATCGTTTCAATTTACATAATAGTTAAGCTTCGTGCTTGCTGTGAAAGTGATCTTCATAATCAAGAGATGGGGCGTTCTCGGATTTCCACTAAGGCTCGGAACTGAACTAACTGCCTTAAAGGGTTAGGCTTTCCTTGCCTTGTCCAATAGGCTGTTTGCAGGATAAGGCGAGACAGATAGAGAGATCTCATTAAGAGAGGACGGGACTCCTTCTTCGTGACTGGGGCTGCATACGCCCATTTTGCAAGAAGTAGCTGCGCTATATCCGATTTGAATCTTTAGCAAAGGCAATGAAATTCTTAATGCCCGATAAGCCGATTCGCCCTTTCATGAGGGAGGTTGTTAAGGAACTGGTCTTTCTTTCGATTCGGGGATGGATGCTGCTCTTTTTGCAAGAATAGTAAGACAAGCAAAATATCGGATCTTGCCAGGCCAGGAGTTGAAGAAGGAGACATGGAAGTAGACATAGGAATGAATGAAGCCAATGTCACTTCAGTTTCCCATTTCGCTTTCTGGGATCCGATCGCCTAGACAGGAGTTGTGCAAGTCTTGGTCTTTGGATCTTTGCCCGAGAACCCTATTATGCAAGAAAGTTTGAAGGATTTACCGGTCCTTGAGTTTCCCCTCTTTGACAGTGAATCCGAAGGAAAGGAAGATGGCACGGAATCAACCCTACGCCGACTACTGCCCTCGCGAAACTCTTCTTTTAATTGAATGCCCCTCAAATCAAAGGGGCTCTTGAAGGCCTAGGGCATTCAAAGCCGGATAACTATGGTTCCATAGCCATAAGAAATAGGCGGTTAGGAGAAGAAAAGGCTGCATTAAGGGCTTCTTTGAAAGACAATGCCTTCTTAGGCTGTGCTCTTTGAAAGGGCTTGTTCTCAGAGATGCTACATAAGCGCTGTGGGGACTGAACTAAACTGGATCAGAGGATTGATGGACAGAAGGTGAAAGCGGTCTTGATGCAGAGAATACACTCTTAGCCTTAGGTGCCTTAAACGGAAGAGCAGGAGGTATTATAGTAGAAGACTAGGGCATCGAAGACAAGCTCCTATAGGGTGTGAGGGGGATTTCTTTTAACAAAGAGGTGCCTCGCGCTTAGTCCCTTGCGGATTGGTCTTTTATTAGGGTTTTGCACGTGAAGAAGTTCGGTAGGTTTATGCAAGTGAAATTGAAGGGACTGATTGCACTAAGGCTAAGGCGAGGAATCGGCCGCACTTTAGATAGACTGACGCTTTAGAGTTAGAGGCTGAAGTAGAGGTTTAGGCTTGCCTCTGCTAGTCTTTAGGTTGCACATTCATGCCCAGAAGGTGCTGTTCTCTTTGCAAGATGTGGCACTTGAGGAATAGAATAGGCTGCTAGACTTTGCCTGCTTTCTTGCTTGCCCCGCTCCCCCTTAGAAGCGTTGGTTGAACCGCTGGACTCTATCTCCGTTGATTACTATTGGATTGAGCTATTTGACCTACGTGAACACTTCAGCTAGAAAGACAGTATTGATAATTCAATACATTCTATTGACAAAGACATGCTGTCATATTCGAAATAATAATAAACGTTCGTTCCCATCCTGATGCATTCTACGCCTGATCCCTCGATCATTGCTACCAATAGATGATCTAGTAAGACAAAGCCTTGAGCCGGGTAACCCATCATGGTAAACCACCTTGGTAGCTTTGCCCTCTCACAGAGCCATCGGTATCCCTTTTAGAAAGAAGGGTCGAATGAATGCAACATCAGGAGCCGAGTGGACTTCACTCCCTGTGACCTGCCGTCGTAACAGCACTGTGGGCGGAAGTGACTTTGTGATCACGGCTTCGGACACTGCATTCATCCAGACAATCACATTGGCTTTTCGAGTAGAGAAAGGTGGAAAATCTTTTCTAGGAGGGTAATCATTGAATGAAAAAAAACGTATATATTATAATAATGTAAATACCTGGTCGATACCATATCTCAATCTAGGAAGCAGTTCCTCTACAACACCAAATCCGACAGTAGAAGAAAGAAGAGTCCCGTTAAAACCTCCTTCCAAGATTTGATGATTCTATACCAGCTTACTAAACTGACAATTTCTTGTTCTATTGGATTGTTGACTGAGATTGGTTCACTCCGTCTGGGGAGTACGTTCGAAAGATTGTTGCTACTTAACGTGGGTAATGGCTCAGAAACATCTAATAGGACATGTCTTTCAGCGCATTCCTTTCCTACCAGCCCGGCTCATTGATTAAAGGCAATGTCTTTTATTCCCTTCTCTACCTTTTGTAAGGCTCTTATACACCTTTTCTCGTTCTCTGTGATAAGGAAGGAAAGGAAAGAATCTCAATTTTATGACAAATCCGGTCCTCTCGCGGTTTTTCTATCCGTTCCTGATCCTCGTTGCCTTTATCACTCTATCTTCTTCCATCTTTATGGTTCTTGGCAAAATGGAGCTCTTTCCGTTTTTACTTTCGAAAGCATTCATCGCCGCGGGAAGCCGCACCATCTCGTCTTTATTGATAAAGATGGGCTTCCCTGGAGGGCTAGCCTTAGCCATTGGATTTCTTTTTCGATTCATTTTTTCCGAAACGAATACAGAAATTCATATGATGCCATCGGGATCAAATTCGGGTGGAGAGTACCCCCGTCCGTCTGAGATTCCATTAGAAGGACCAAAAGCCGCACTAATTGATAGAATGAGAGACTTTGCAGTTAGCTCAGTCTCAACCTTTATCGATTCGAACAAAGAACAAATAGAGCAGCTGGAACCCAATGCGAGCAAAGTTTCCATTGACAGTACTCTTTTTTTAGTGGAAGTCACAGAGGAATGGTTAGCAGGATATGGGGATTTTCGTTCATTTACTTTGAAACAACTTCACCAAACTTTTGCTATTCAGAAAACAGACATGTCAGATTTTGCTGATGACCCAAAGAATCATAGTATATATTCTGCTATCAAAGTAGTATTAGGAAAAAAAAAATGAAAATGCGCAGCACCCACGTTGGAGAATAGGTGATGATTGGGGCAAAAGTACTGACTATGCATAGGACTACCCACGGAGCGGTGAAAAGACAGGATGTATTCCGACGAAATGCTATTTCTTCTAGGAGGACTATAATGAGGAGGACGACAGACCCATCACGACAATAAGGAGAAGCAGTGGTTCGAATCCACATCGTGGTGAGATAACAGGAATCTGAAACTAAGAATGCCAATAATCTACTCCTTGACTCCGATTCATTCAAAACTTCTTCTTGTGAGGAGACTCAGAAAAGACTTCTAAAATAGCTCACAGTAAACGTACGTAAATTAAAAAAGTCTTTGCCTCACTTTGAAAACAAGGAAGAAAGAAACTTTTCACTACCGATATACAAAGAAGGAGAAATGCTCATCTTTCTCTATAGTACGAAGCACTCATAGCACTTGCTGGGATCAATTCTTGGATCACTGAGAGGCATTCTAACAACTTATTCTCTTCCGAAAAGAAGAGAGGCATCTTCGGGTAGTTAGAAGCAGGTAGTAATGCTGGGGGTTTGGGGACCGCAGCCCCCCTTGTAAGCAGTAACCATGTTCTCGTGGCGGTGCCTTTCTTATTGATTTGGTGGGGGTGGCTTTCTTGGTTTAAAGAATATCTCTTAGAGGTTAGCTCTCTGGTAAGCGAATAAGGTAGTGCTAACTATCTTCGCAAGATGAGAGCAAGCAAGTCCCGAGAGAAAGTAAGCAGGTAGTGCTTTCGCGCATAGCAGGTCTCGTGTGCATGAATGTGTTGATTGCGCCTTTGTCTTTAATAAATATCTCTTAGCTCTGCGGACTTCCTGCACTGAAAGCTTAGTAAAGTAGAGAGGAAAGAGGATGCACAACGAAGAGAAGCCAATACCCAATACCCAAGGACGAAAGGGAGAATATAAAAGAGAACCACTCAGCCCAAAGGGAAGAAGACTAAAGACAACCAAAATGGGAGCGGAGAAGAATGAAGCCAACCCGGTAAAAAAAAGAAGAAAGCGGCGAACTACAGAGACAGGGAGAAGGTTTTTTTCCTACCGCAGAAAATTGAAGAGTTCGAGTCAGGGCAGGGGATAGGCATTCAAATCACTATCTTCAAATAGCGTATATAAGAGAAAGAGTGGCTCGTGCATCTTTTCTTCTTTTAGACAAAGAAGTCTAGTAGGCAAAAGAATTGTTATAGCAAGCATGGGCTAGAAAAGGCTCGAGAGGAAGACTGATAGGGAGAGGAAAGAGATGCTAGTAGAAGCGGCTTGGCCTACGAGAGGAGGGTGCTTTCTAAGCAACTAAACCCTAAACCAAGATGAGCCGATTACACCAAACCGTTGAGGGAATGGAAAGGAGTAGCCGACCCAAGAAAACTACTGAATCAGGGGGCATAGGCATACGTAGAAGAAGACGGGAATGAAAGCGAGAGAAAGCAGAAGCCCCTGAACTGTCTCGGAAAAAGAGCCTCACAGTAGCTAAGGGTTCATTTCCGGCTGGAACATAAGGCTTTCTCTTTAGCCTAGAGCAGAATCTCACTTTCTATCGGCCGGGTGAAGCCTAGGGGAATGCCACTCAGAGGTTCGGCAGTTAAAGTTAAGCCGCCCTTTCTCCAAGACTGGAATCAGGAGGAGACAAGGGGACCTGGTTAACATCTATACCATTAAGCAATCAATGAAGCCAACTCAAAGGCAAGAAAAGGTCAGACTCTCGAATCAGATAGGGCTTCGGCAATGAGGTCAACTGCTTGAACGAGAGCAGAAGGAGGGGAACTCTTGAGATCAAGTAAAGGTCAAATCCGAAAGTGACAAAAACAAGGTGTTTGCTAATTACTATTTTTATTTGACTCACATAGGATGAAGGCACAAGTGAATCTTCTAGAAGAACAAAGGATGGCACCGGGAGGATAGAAGCGGAGAAATGCCATCTATCACACAATATTGATTCATGTAGAGCCACTACTAGACGAGATCTTTACCTGTTGGATATCAGCCTACCTCCCCTAAAAAATAGTACACCGAGTACTAGGAGTAGGCCGACCCAGCAGCCCATGCCTTTCAAAGGCAAAGGGGCGACAAATCACTGGTAGCATCCTTTGGCTCCATTCAGCGAGGCCCTTCCCCCATCTATGCAGCACCAAAAACAAAAAAGGGTCAAGTTCGTTATCGACGACCAGCTAGTCACTATCTTGGCTGATGACGAAGAAGTGGGTTATCTCAGATATTGATAGTCCAGGAATGGGCAAGCAAGATATCCGGTAAAGAATAAGAATGGGCAATTAAGATAGGGACTATTTTCCTCCTATGGTTTAAAGTCAAGTAGGTAGTTCGATCCTATGGTAGACAAGGGCTGATATGGAAGATTCCTCTCAAAAGCAGATCGAGCAAAGAGAAGGCTCTTGCTATCGAGACATGAAGCTTTCAGCCGATGGATGATTGAACAAAACTAAAATTTTCAATTTATGTACGGAATTATGGGCTATAAGGCGGGAAGACCTACCTCTATCATAATAACTACGCCTACGCTTTGTTCTTCTATCAGCTTAGAGGACGGACTTCATCCATTCCCATTTATTTACCTTTACCTTCCCTATGTTTTGTCTAATCTTTGTTGGCAGGCCTTACCCTTACCTGCCTTTCCCTTTCATCCTGAAGATCCTTCCTTTTCCCTTTACTGGTTATCATACCTCTTAGCAGAGCGAGTACCCGACATGAACAGAGAACAAAGTCGAAAGAAAAAGGAAGTGAGAGCACCAGGAGCTCGAAGAGCAGGCGGATAGGTTGTTTAAGTGAAGAAGAATAGGCTCTTTGTCCAACTATTAGCCTTGTCACAAGCTGCTAAAAGAACTGCCATAGTTTTTGTACGAGTAAGGGTGTTAACAGGAATATGCCCAGAATTGGATGCTAGTCTCTAAGTCTCGAGCATCAGAAGAATGCCTAGAGGGAGCGTACTATCCTTAGGCAGGAATTCCAATCATTGATGTACATTGAAATTGAAATGAAACTGCTAATACTCAATTTTTCTCAATTACAGTTAGCATGATACACCATGTGTAGCTAAAGGAGCGATGGTTGAATGACTATCTCGCAGGTCTGTGTAAACCCCTTTCTAGAGTATAGGGATGGTTTCAGGTAGGCATAGCATAGATAAACAAGGCTGGCTCAGCAGAATAGGAATCATTTCCAGGGGATCAATTCATTGATTCATCTATCTATCGGATTAGTAGCTCAAGCCGTTTCCTACGCATTCGTAATTCGTTTTGAATTCCAACTTTTTAGAGTCCGCAAGCCAAGCCACGAAGGAGTCCCCCTTTTTGCCCTTTGTCTTGTCAATTCCTTTAAAAGGAAGGGCTCTCCCCTATTCCTTCAGCTGGAGGGGTAGATGTTCTTCTTGCTGTGTCGGCTCCCTTTTTTTCATTCTTCCTGAATATGTATATAGAGAAGAGACCCTGTCTTCTTTCCTTCGTAACCAGAGTCTAGTAACTTTCTTTTCTTCTCTTAACAGATAAATAGAAAATAAAGAGGAAAACTAGAATCGATAGAGAAAGCAGCTAGTACGGTACGCTAAAGAAGACAAATAGACACTTCCGGTAACCTTGATCTTCCTGGAAAAAGAAAAGAGAATGACTTTCTGTTCTTTATCCGCTAAAACGAAAACCCTTCGATCGAATTAAAAGACGACAAGAATCGCTTTGCGGGAAATCCTATCAATGGTATCCCGGATTGTTAGACGCTAACTTCCTTCCGATAAAGTGAATCCGGAATTGAGTACTCCCCCTTGGAAAGGGAAATACTAATCTGACGTAATAGATTTTTCCAAGAACCTAGATAGAGTACGAAATATGGTTAGTGCTCTTAGTGCCCCTGTAGCCAGTTGCTTTCGAACAGGTAACTCTTACTACCCATAAAGCTAGCCCTAGATAGGATAAATTCTTCATAGTAATAGTACTTTGCTATAGCTTTACTTCGAATTCTACCCTGCATCGGCCTACCTATCTAAAAGCACAAGTAAGGCATTCAATTCAGAAAGAAGTGCCACCCTGTTCTAACAGTGATATCCATAGCTTCGAATCCTGTATCCATGGATGTGGCGAGGGTTCAACTAAGAATAAGAAGTAGAACGGTCACTCTAATTCTCGATAGGCTAGGCTTAGCTCGAGATGCCCTTGTCAGGTAGCGCCCTCAACAAAACAAAGGAAGGTAAGAGTAAGAAAATAATGTAAGGTACGAAAGAAATATGCTAACTTCACGTGCACAAGAGAAAGTTGAGCTACTGAAAAGTAGACCAGTCACAAAGCCCTGAAGAAGTTATTGGGCATAACCGGGGCTGTGCCATACAAGGTATCTTGAAATGAAATTATTAGGATGGATGGGGAGAAAGATTCACCAGAGGTAGGGTGTAGGCGAAATTCCACTTTTTACTTACAAAAAAGAAAACCACAAAGGAAAGGCTGAGTTGCTAGACTCTTGAAAGCTTGCTTGCTGTAGCCCTCTTTTAGTAGACTAGGCTGGGTAAGCATAAGCTATTGTTGTAGGTTCAAGAAGGGTTTGTACATAAGGAAAGGTGAGTGAGGCCAAGGGGAAGCGAATGTGACATCCCTAGTGGGATTAGGTTTTTCTTCTTTAATTTATTTCCGATGGAATATGAGTAAAATTTCTCACTAAATCTCTAGATGTCTAAATCCCAATTTCTTGTGATTCATTCCTAGGAAATGCTTTCGGCTCTTTTTCACAGCCAAGGATAAGGATGAAGTTAGAGTTCCAGGAAAGGAATATGAGGAAGATTTGAAATACCCCTCATCTACCAAAACCTCGGATGTGAGCTCAAAAACTCCCTTGATCTTCGAGGGGAATTGAACGGGGATGGGAATTGCTAGGGCAAGGCCGAACAGCACAACCGCAAGCCAACACAAGCAAAACGCTTCTTCGCCACTGAGCGAGATCAGAAGGAGAAAACAACGCCATCCGGAGCCTCGTTACACTCCCTAGCTCCTTCTCCTGTTAAGAATGCATAGCTCTTTACTTTTTATTTTTTAACCATAGAAGACTAAGGATGGTGTAAATGCTCCACTCATTCCTGCTATTGCCTTTCCTTCTTCCCAAGACTGGATTTCTTCTCTGATTTTATTGCGTTATTTTCCCTCTAGTTGGCCTTTCATTTGGCTTTGCTCTTTTTCCCGCCTTGGGCTTGCCTACGAGGAAGAAATAGATAAAAGCATAGAATGCACAAATCCCTGGTGGAGAAGAAAATGCTCTACTGAGCTAACGGTGGAGGAAGGGCAGCTAGAAGCCCGGTAGCAAAGCAAGGCAAAGCAGACGACTTCTTCTTTTCCGGGGTCAATAGCTCTAGAAACACCTCAAACCGAGTTGGATCAACTGTCACTCCTGTCAATGTTGTGCAAATCCCAGGACTTAACACTTTGGGATATCTTTGGTTCGAATTGACTACGCACCTAAAACAGTGGCCTAAACCCCCCTCACAACGGAGATTCTAGCGGTCCTGGGAGGCACACTCTATGTTGGCTTTGTTACATCCAACCCGGAGAATTGTCTCATCACCAAAATCCTACACCCCGGAGATGTTTTTGTTTTCCCTGAACGTCTCATTCACTTCCAAGTCAATATAGGAAACACCCATGCTGTTGCCTTTTCTGGTCTTAGCAACCAAAACCCAGGGATCGTCTCCATTGCCAAAGCAGTCTTTGGCTCCAGCGCTGCCATAAATCCTGATGTTCTTGCTAAGGCCTTCCAGCTGGATAAGAACATCGTTAACCGACTTCAGTCCCTCTTCTGGCCGAGTAACCTTTAGCTAGAGGAATATTGAAATTTATGCAGTACAAGCGGCTTGTTTTCAATAACAATTTCTTTCATTGAATTTATATGTATTGCCTTATTGGGTTGACCAATTAAAATGAAGATGTTTCTTATGTACTTTGGCTAGCGTAATTGTAAATCTCTCTGTATTTTAGTAGTATATAACGCAATCCGTTTCTAGTTTGGACCCGTCCAGTTCTTCACCTTTCTCGGGGATTGACTTGTCAGTTAAATAACTATCACACAATCAAAATTCAAGAATCAGTCGAACACCCCTCAAAAGCCCTCTATATAAACTCTTTTAACAGCTTCTCAGCCTACTTCTTCGTCCTCTGCATTTCAACTGAAATTACCCTTTTTTTTGGTTCTCACACAAGAAACACAATCTCTCTAGTAAAAGATTAAAAGCTTGCAAAACCCAGAAAGAGGGCATTCACAATGAGTGATCAAATGAACCGAGATCCAGACTTTGAAGTTTCGAACCAGGAAGAAGAGGATCGACAACTGCAAGAAGCCATCGACCTCTCCCTTCTCCGCCTTGACAGTTTCAAGAACAGCCACCAGAACCGGCATTCATGCACAACCTGCGCCTGCAATGTCTCCGCATCCAACTCCATGAAACGCCCTTCTCCCGAACCAATCTCTGAACCGAAGTCTAAAAAGCCTTTACTTGACAATGACAACCACCGCTATTCTCTCTCTGGCTTCCCCAAGATTCCTCTTCCACAGTTTCACCGCTCTGTTTCTGACCCCTATACCCCTCCAAAACCTAATCTTTCAGAGAACGCCAGGGCCTTGGAAGATACCCCATTGTCAAAAGGAAGCGCTTCTTGTTCTGCATTGCCTCCCAAAGCACCGATTTTAAGGAGGTCAGTATCTGATCTCATTTCATCTCCTGCCAAGTCCCTTTCGAGGTCTTCAAGCTCCAACGAGATGGGGTTGAAATTGGCCAAGGAAGAGAGTCCTAATGCCAAGGTTTGTTTTCTCTTTCGTCAGAAATTGCTTCTGCTGTTTTCTTTGTTAACTGGGTTTTATTTTCTTTTTCCATGATTGATTCTTGAAACTCTTGGGTCTAGTCACCTGTGTAATTTTCAGATTGCTTCATGTGATCTTTTTGTTTAAAGGAAGAGTCTTTTCCTTTTTGGTTTGAAATGGGTTCTGATTGCTTTATTGAGGTTTTGACTTATCCAAAAAAGGAAAAAGAGAGAGAGAATATTATGGTTTTTTACATGTTAATGGCAGAGACTGACGAGAATGAAGGAGCGGTTGAAGGATATGATCCAATGGTGGGATGAGATTCTGTGAGAAGAGGAAGACTTGTGCACCACTGAGGCAATAAAGGTTTGCTTTTCTTTCTCAGGGGCATGCTTACTACCGCTGTTTGGTTACCAAGAAAAAATAACTTTTGGATCTTGACTTCTTGTATATACTTGTATTAATAAGTACTGAATTTGAGGAACATTGGGATGTGACAAACTACTGCTTCTGAAATTTCATGACTTATTTGAAATGTTTTTTTTTCTTCTTCTTTTTCATCAATTTAGCTTTCATTTTGTTGTTACAGGATGATGGTGAGCTGGATTGTGAAGAAGCTGTGAGAGTGGAGAAAGTTGGGGAATGTTTGGACCTTCATTTCAAGTGCCCTTGTGGCAAAGGCTATCAAATCCTTCTGTCTGGACAGAACTGCTATTACAAGCTGATTTAGATTGATTACGTGCTCATCAATCATGGGATTTTGACTGAGTAGGTGATCCCGCTGGGTCGGAGTTGAGACTGGGGAGTGGCTTTATCGTGATTACTATGCCATTGGTATTGGTTTAGTTCGAGTTGTCGATGGCTCAAACACCCCTAGTGCAAACAAAACACAAGCATGAGTAGTCTAATGCTTGTGAATGTCACTGATAAGTGCACGTCCAAATGTTATATATATATTTATATATATATAATTCTAATAATAATTCGGCGAATAGGCCGCAAAAAATAGGTCTTAGCATCTTTACAGGAAGAGACCTCGCTCCGAGATACCAACCACAAGGACCGAGATCTCACGTTTTGACTATAGAAGAAGGGGCTCTGATGATATGGATTGGCAACACTGTCAAATCTTATAGGACGCCTTCATCCTTAGGGCTTCCCGGACCGACTCGCTCTAACATTCCACATTCAGCGAGAACGAATTGACATTGACCAAGAACGAGAAAGACGATTTCACACTATTCTACTCTACACAAGACAAGTAGATGGCTGCTGGTCTCCTTGGTGATAGATCGGATTGACACTTTCCACTAAGATGAGAAGAGGAGAGCTTTTGTTCGATACGAAAGACCTCAGTTCCTCCACGAGATAGATGGAGCGAGGCTTTTGCCATTCATTGAGACCAAGAGAAGAGCACCCTTCCACTCCTCACAACAAAGCGAGGAATCTACTCTATATACAAGAATAGATAGCCTGCCTGTTGGAACACTCTTTCGAGACAGAAAATCTTAGCAGCTGCTGACGAGGAGAATCCCCCGGTCATTGAGATAGAAAGAAAGCACCTACTCCACCTTATGCCACAATAAAAGAACCGAACACTTCATACTTTCAATCGATCAACCACTGAGCCTGGAATAGGAATGGAGATCCAATTAGCCCTCTCTTTATGCTTTGCGCAGATCAGAGCGAAGTTCTTCTCTTAAGATCATTGGGTCTTTCATTCGAAGAGTTCACGCAAGGATTTGAACAAAGATCTTCTACTAATTGTTTTCGTAGGAATACGAAGAGACCTTGTAGGCAGGGAAAGAAGAATGCCCAACACAGGTATGCCCACTAAAGCTCAACTAGCTGCCATTGAAAGGTGAAAGAGGTGGAGCTTTATCCGCATCCACAGGTTAGCTTGAGAGTGAACTTTGCTTTCTTGACCAGTCGTGAGATTAGGCGTTTAGAGATCTACACTGAGTTAGTAAAGTGGAATCGCTAAAGTGCTGCTTTCTTCTTTTCCATAGGATTGGAATACCCCTTGAATTGAGTTCTCCTTTTGAAAAGAGAAGCCCTTATAGTTATAGTAGTGCCCTGCTGTTCCTACCCGGCCTCCCAAAGCCCTTAGCTGAGAAGCTGCTTAAATGAAGGTATCACACGTGGATATCTAAAAGAATGCGATAGAACACCTTTTCTGACATCAGGAGATGAAAGCTTCAAGCCTATCGGTTGGGGCTGCCTTCTAGCATCGAGAAGTTCGTCTAAGCATTCCTTTATGTGGGAACGTCGAACTCTAAATCTTCCATCTCTAGCGTGGATAGATAAACCCGAAGCTAGTCTTTTTCGTTGTGATGGATTGGATTCTGCGAGAAAAGCTCTTATTGCCCACTCCGCTACTAAATTTGGAGAAAGCTACTTGGTCTCCCGAAGGGGCAGGACATAAACTCATTTTTCCCATTGCATGCAACAACTAGTCGAGAAAGAAAGCCTAAGCGAGACAAGAAGGAATTAAGGAGCAATTCCCTTAGTAGCATCTTTCTTTCGAACATTCGGACATTGTGGGTTCTCCTCCTTATCTTATACTTATAAGAACTGGGAAACAAAGACTCACATTCCCGGATAACCAGACAGTCTCGGAAGATATCAACCATGGAGGGTATCCCGTAAGCCAGAAGGTGCTACTAAATGGTCTAACTCGAATCCCTTCCTTGAATGGGTAAATGGGACAGCTTTTATCTAATGCCTTTGTTCGGACCGGACTCTTGACTTGTCAACTTCAGCCAATTGAAGGTGCTAGAAAAAAAAACAAACAAAAACAAATAGAAATGGAATTTAGGGACAGATATAGTCTCGCTGAACAGCTAAAGTCAACAGTAGCGGTAGGTTCTCCAACTCGATAAAGAAGCTGTACCGAGAAAGATTCTCTCTTTAAATCTTTAAATTTAAAAGGATAGGCAGAAAGCCAGTCCTTATCCTGGAACCTTAGCCCGAGCATCTTGTTATCATATCTTTTCTTTGAGATTTGCTGGTCTGCTCTGTTAGGAGAACAAGTCCTCTCCCTGCTATTTAGGAAGTAGATCGAAAGTCTAAAGGGAAAGGGATTAAAACAGAGTTTCCTAGCCTCTCAATGAAGGGAACCCATATGGGAGACTGAAAAAGACGAATTATTCGAACGGCTAGAACGCCTTAGATCTACTTGAGAATGGGTATCCACCGAAGTAGGAGAGGAATTCATCTCTTCCTTTATTTTATTTAAGAAAGTAGTCAATTACGTTCGATCTTTTTGTCAACTGATTCAACTCAAGCAATAGTGGATGATGATTTTTCTTCGAAGTGCGCTATGCACCGAGAAAGATCGTCGATAGGAAAGACCGGTATGCTAATTTCGATGATCGTCAAATCTCGATGCGGAAGTACGAAGTGGAGAATTGTCTGTTCAAGAATCACTTTAGTGGTATCCTGTTAACGGTACGGAAGCCCCGCGATGGGTTATAGGTTCTTCTATTAAGTTATAACACAAGAATGCAGCAGCAGCTGTTCTCCTTTGATCATTTTGAGGAACCTTAGGTTGGTAACTCTGAAATCCCCCAGAACAGGGATGTGAGTTGAAAAGAAGTGGAACTTTAGACCGGCGATTCTTGTTGTTGAAGTGATTCGATTTCCTTTGGTAGCTAAGAAATTGTATTTGGATGTAGTTCTCGGAGACCGAGTTTAGCCAAAGAAGGGAATTTGGCAAGCTTTTGCCTGGACAAGATGCCCCGCCTTGATGATGCGAAGAGTGCTAATTTCATTTACTTAAGCCGATAGGTGTCAATTGATGCAAGCCGCTTTGAGATGAAAAAATGCCGTATGGGAGGTGAGTGCTTTTTTTATTCTTATCTGTCTGGAAGTGAGACACTAAGACTGATTCACAGTATAAGAAAAAGGGATATTGTATTGAGTGTAAGGTGTTTTTGTCCTCTGCCCGCTGACTTCTTTTTCTCGACTGGAGATAGGTGTAAGGCGGGCAATAAGAGGGTTTATTAAGCACCCTACCAAGGCTTAGCGTGAGTTACAATCATAACCATAACTATAAATTACTTAAGAGAGAGTAGCTAAGGTCCTCTTTTCTAGCTCCACGAAAACTAGCGCTTAGAGTTCGGTGGTAAGAGCGCTCCCCTAATATGAGAATATCTCCAGTGAAAGTATGTGTGTTATATAGGCTATTATTGATTGTTCAGTCTAGCCATAGAGCTGATGAAGTGCGAACCCTCGTTCTCGGAATAGCTATCTAAAGTACCCAAGTATCAGGAGATGTGAGAGACCTCGCTTGAAGAAGCTTATTGTGTGTGAAAATCACGTCGCGTAATCGAGGTGGCTAAGGCTTTTTAGAGACCTCCTACGTTAGGAAAAGGAATAGAACTCTTAAGCTTTGGTAGCGTTGGAAGCTTTGGGAACTGGACCTTCTCATCGAAAAGATGATCTGCCTACTTCCCATCGTGAACAGAGTTCCGAGTCGCTAAGAGAGAGCTTATCCACTACATCTACATAAGGCTTTAAGAGGAGCAATTCCCTGTGTTAGCGGAACTGGCTACGATTAGAGGTTTTGCAAAACCAACCGAATCCCCATATCCTCGCTTTCGAAGACTTCAAAGACCTAGAGACTGATCCTTATCTGACTGATAGACAGACATAACACATACGGGAGAGAGAGAAAGACAGAGGAATTCCGCCCTAAAAGAGGATTGATTGTTGTCGGGGACTAATACACCACCTGCAAGACCATAACCTACATAGAAGACTTCGACTGCTGGCCGTAAATAGGCCAATAAGATAGGGGAATGAGTCCAAGGCTAGACCCTAACTATATGCCGCCTACAATTCCACTTAGCAAAAAGATAAAAGACAAGATAAAGACTCACGGAAAGAACGAATTCCTTGCTTAGGGAAATTTTTTCAACTAAAACAAAAAAAAGGCCTTGGCGCTTACCACAAAACCAATAACAGGATAGGGAAATGGTGCCCCACCCTGGCTTTCGAAGTCTTTTTCCGAATGGACGGACTACTGACCTGACGGATACAAAGAGAATGGAAGGCTTAGAACGATAATCGAAAGCAGCGAAGACCCTTACTCCAAGATCTAGGATTCATTCGCTGACTGATAGGATGGAAAGGAAAGGATTGATTAGGATGCTTCAAAGGCCGATGTGCTTTTACTCTTTGGGAAAGGATTGGCCCTTAGCCAGATTGTACCACTTCGAAGACTTCCAAGGCTTGGAATGCTTACGGATTAGGCAATCGTCCTAGACCTGCATACACATCCCCTCGCTTACCCACAGAACGAATAGACCATTCACGGATGTAGTACTGGATTTCAATACGTTCTACACGAAATAGGGGATAGATGGAATGGCGTACCTTACGTTGGACGGAGAGACGGAATACAAGACAAGAAGATAAAAAGAATTTACAGTGCTCGTGCACCACAAATAAAAAAAGACTTCCCTCACTGAGGCAAGAAAAGAAAGAAAGAATGAGTACTTGCTGGGGGAAAGCAGTTAGATAGAACAACTAAAGAAAAAGCCATTTCCGTAGCGTGTAAGTAAGCGGCAATGGTGCTATACCCTCCTCGCTTTACATAATACATTAACTCAAACAAACAAGAAGAGAAATCGTCCTGCTACGAATAAGCGATAGGCCAACGGACATACAACTGAAAGAACTGCAACTCCCTCTACGAAAACAACTGATTGTACTACATCGAAGACTTCTACCACTTCGACAGCTTCCACTAATCGAAAGACCAGACGGAGAGACAGCCAAAGGGATTACCGAGTCGAATGAGATGTCCCGATTCCAATGCTTAACGAATGGACAAGAGAGAGAGCAATTCCACCCTCAAGGGGCGTGGCTATTCCACCAACTGAAAGTGAGGGACCTTTCGAAGACAACAAAGATAGGACCGAATTTCCCCTCACCAAAGGCAAGACGAATCGACCGCACCCCTAGGCCTTCTTCCCCTAATTAGGTAAGTCTGGCTACTGATTAGCAAGATTCGCAGGGGAAGCGAAGTCACTAACTAGTCTTCATGAGCTTGTAAGGATCCCATGCGTTGATCAATGTTCAAGGAAAGGAATGAGGAAGGGTAAAAGATGAAGAAGAGCTATTCTTTTTAAGAGCTAACCATGCGTTCACAGTCGACTCAAAAAGAGGGGTCACTCCCTGGCATAAGCCATGGCCTTCCGTTAACTGGTACCACTGACGTCACACTGACTCTAAATGGTCTTCTCTTTCTTTCAATGGTGTTCTGTAGCTGTCTTCTCTCTCTATGGGTAAGTAGCTTTTTCTTCCTTTATTCGCCGCAGGAAGAGATTCCAACTATGCTTCCCTCTAACGATAGAAGTGGAATCCGAGCTCCTAGACAAAAGCTTGAATACAGAAAGATAAGATCTTAACTGAATGCTTTATATTATAGAAGTTGCGCCTAATGCTTAACTAACTATTAGCTACTATATTAGATAAAGAGTGAATCTGTCCATTACTATACGCTAGTAAGCACTTTATTAGGGTTAGGGTAGTAGCCCAGCTCTTGAAGGGGAAGCACATAACTAATAGGGTTCAGGCTTATACGATGAATGTTATCCCCCCGAAGCCCCTATCGCCTGCCTGGAACTCCTTACTTCACTCTTTCACTAGAGGCCTAAAATCAAGCCTTTTTTCGAAACTTGTGTTAGGCCTACCTATATCAGACAGCTTTAATTGGTGGGCCTTTTGACAAAATAGAAATTGCCTTCTAGAAAGTGGATTAACTTAGATAACTGTATAAAGAAGACAGAAAATGCTGGCTAGATGACTAAGGAAAGTAATCGATATCCTTGTTTCTACCCTTCCCTGACTCGATGGCATCAAACACATAGTTCTTATCCAACTTAGAAAACTGGCTTGCTTCCGGGGATTGTCGGCAAAGAGAGCGAGTGAGGGAGTCAGGTTTAGGCTTGAACACTAGGTTTTGTTCAATAGGTTAGGGATCCTTAAGTCCCAGAGCCTATTCGATGCCATCCTCATTCTATTCCTTATAGCCTTCTCAAGCTGTCCAATCTGTATGATATTATGATATTCTTTTTTATTTAATATTCAATATATAGTTATTCTTTTTATTCTTTTCCCATTCTTTTCTTTGCGGATAAAAGTAAACTACCCCGCTTGCCTGTAACCTTCTGCTTGCTTGGCTACAGTCACGAACTTCCTTAACTTAAGAGAGCGGGTACCCCTTATTTGATTTGCTGACAGTTGTCCCTTCTTCTCTTGTTAATTCCTTCGTGTCCTCAAGCTTTGGTCTCTCATCCATCCAGTCCTAAAGGCAAGCTTCATTCATGCCTGATCTAAATTCCTCACCTTCTCCTTCGATTCCAACTAGGCAAACAGAACTCCCGGAACTGCCTTTCTTGATTCACCCTCGGAGAACGAGAACGGAACTTGCTCTAATCCTTCTCGTTTGATCCACATTCCATAGCTTCTTTCTGCTTGAAAGGACAGTTGACTTTCTTGCGTACTTCTTTCCATCCTGAGAAGGAGATCCTTTGGAAAGTTCCTAGAAACTCTTCTTCATACGCTTATTCTCTGACCAGAACGCCGTACCATGCAACAAGAATTCCAACCTATTCTTTCTAACTAAGAGCAGATTCGCTGCAACGCAAACAGCTTATTCAATGCCAAACCCTACTGACTGAATGGCTTTCCCTCCCTCTTCCGGGCTTTATTGCCAAAAGTTATTCTAGCTTGAATGGAACCCACAACAATCCGAATCAAATCCAGATGCCAATCCAATGAGTTCGAGTTCGATCTCTGTAGTCAAGTCTAAGACAGTTGATTCGGTATCTAAGACAACTCTTCTAGAAAGCGTCAGGCATGCTTCTCTTCATAAGTCATTCAATGCTTGGCTTCCTTCATTTAAGACTTCATAGGATGCAAGTCCAGGTGAACCATCTTCGACTAGCTACTAAAGGAGAATCCGTTCTAACACCCGATATTACGTAAAATAAGATAGCAAACGAACTCGCCAAGCTGACTTAGGGGTACAGCTTCACGCTCTACCAGTCAGTCCAGATGAGCTCTTAATCCTTCTTTCCTCTCTTCCGACTTGACTGATTAGGAGTTAGATCCACAAGCCCAATGCCTTCCCTTCTCGTTCGATTCCACACCGGATTCACTATATTCTGAATCATGCCCTTCCTTCTCGTGAGAGTTGATCCCATCCTTCGAGTTAGAGTTTCTTCTGTCCGATTCAGGCTGATTGGATCACTGAACTTGGTTCACTGAGGCTAAAAGAAGGAACCTGCTTTCTCGAGGAAAGGAAGTTCCCTTCCCATGCCATTAGTCTAGCTCACCCCGTCTTCTGCGCATCAAAGAAAAGATTTTCGTCTCCAACTCTAATAAAAAAGACATTCTCCACGATATACTTACCCTTACCTTAATGTCAAGGCTGACTGAATTTCATGCTTTTAAGGCAACCTCGATTGGAATTAGGCTTGAACCAGAGGATCACTGAAACTACCTTTCTATATTTACCCAATTCGATCCACAAGCTGAATGCCGTACCTTCCAGAGAGGGGGATCTGCCATTGAACTGTTCAAAACCTTTATTGAAGAAAGAGCTCTTAGTCTACCCGAAGGAAAGTCAAGAGGTAAGGCTTGGTAGCTGTCCATGCAAGGAAGCAAGCGAAGGAAAGGTGCCAAGCAAGGCAAAGCGGTACCAATACCAATTCCTTCCTTTCTCTGTCTTTCATTCCGGGAAGAGGAAATCCCTTTACTTATATAGTATGAAGCCAGTTCCTTTCCTGCGGCCACTCTGTCTTTTTCATTCCCCACTTCAATGCGCCAATCAATGCGCTACGCTGGCAAAAGGGCTGTCAGAAAGAGTCCAATCCCGAGGAGAGTTCATGCGTGAAGTTTCTTTGTTGAATGAAGGTGAGTTCAAGGGCTTAAAAGATCGGGAAATGCACGCACTTCTTTGGTTGTCGTTAAGGTCCCTTCCCCCGGAGTTCAAGATGTCCCTTTCCGCTTCTCTTTCAGCTACTTCCCTCATTGGGATTGGTCAAGCTCCTTCACTTATTGCTCGATCCGGAACCTATTTTGATAGCACCTTTTCTTCCTATTAGTAGGTCTTATTGCCCGTTAAGTTCCTCTTCTGGTAGTCTAGTTGTAGTTTTGTTTTGAGCGGGTGAACCCATGTTCTATCTCGTAGTCACTTAAGCGGCAGAGTCTGTAAACTCAAATGGTCTGAGAGTTGCCTTTGGCTTCTGAACCTCTGAAACTGGACTGGAGCAAGCTACCAAGCTCCTCTTCCCCCGAATCACTACTAAATGGCGGCGTAATTGAAGTTCAATCTTTTCGATATTTCTTCTCCTCAGCTGATGGTCGATTGGCCTGACACTTCCCCCGGGTGGGTGACTGCCCTTATCGTGATTTCCTCCTTCTTTCGGGTAAAGGTTAGAGTGATGAAGGGAAGGCTCGAGGTCGAGGTGGAGCACCCACCATTCCCTCTTTTAGTGTTAGCAAGTCTTCTGTGGAGGTAGGAAGCCAGGGCAAGTAACTTATTTCACTAGTCTCATATGTTAGTCTCGATGCACGGATTCCTCAAGGCATTGTTTTGTACGAGGAAGAGGAGGTTTTTTCAGAAGAGGACATCGAATAGGCTCTGGAACGGATGACCTTCCTACAATTAAGTCCGAGTCAGGATGCGCTAGAGGAGCGAAATGCCACTCAATGGAAAGGGTGAGTATCGCATCGGCAAGAAGTGACGTAGCTACCTATATGAATGTCGAAGATAGACGAGCCGCTATCTTATAGACGATCGATCTGTCTGGATGAGCGAAAAGAGATCCCACTCTGACTGCCTAATCTCATCGACTAGCCGCTTTCTCAGAGTTTAGCCGCTAGGCGAAGAAGAGGCCGGCACTAGAAGGATCGGCAGAAGAAATAGCTACATTCGAGGATCAAGCGACTGTGCCCGGAATTGACCTGAACTCCACAAAGTCAGCCTTTCCTTCTTTATATACGCTAATGGAAGCAATTCAATTACCGATTAAACTCATAGAAAGATAGGAATCAAAGCCCCAGGCATTAGCCAAAAGAGTAGAACTTGACAGAGAAGTTACAGAGCGATAGACACTCGAAAAAAGCAAAGAGAGAGGCGCCTAAAACCACACAGTAATGGTAGCTTTGCTTCCTAGCGTGCAATGTAACTGAACTGAAGAAAGACGTCATCAAACAGTCTTGTATTTGACACCAGCTGCCATCAAAAAAGTTTTCAATCGATGAGAGTCGATCAATCGTTTGATAGTTTTCGGTAACATCACCATCACCTTCTTCGAAAGACGAGTATGTTGTCGTTGTCTTTAATGAATGTGAATCAGACTTGTCTTGTGAAGCGTAGTCCGGACGCAAGCACTATAAAATGTGGTGCCGAAGGCCCCTGCGTTCTTTCACGTGTTAAGTCGATTATTGTAGGGGACGATTCGCAGCCCAAAACATGTCATTCTAGTCTAACCCTGTCTGAGTGTCAGGTGCATCTTTAGGGTTCTTTTTCCGATCCAGTATCCAACCCCTTTTGTGTGTCTTTTTCGGTTTATTGAGAAGTCTCCGCGTTAGTTTTGGAAGGTGTACCAACCGGGTTCATCTGCTGACGGATTAGAGCAAGTGGGCAAGAAAAGAAATTTCTCGTATAAGGGGGTTGTTTGCTTGGAATGGGAAGGCCTTCTTTCCGGGGCCAGTCTGCCATACCTAGAATGTTTCATTTGATGTTTCGCTTGTCGAGTCAAGAGAAGAGTACTCTATCTACTGTTAAAAAATTACCCTTGGTTTCGTACCTGGGGGATTCTACTTTCCTTGGCGATTGGGCCCGTGATCAATAAGCTCTTACTTCGCCTCGAAAGGGAGCTGCGTAGGTAGATTAGAAGTAGTAGTTTCCGGCAAAAGAGAATTTCTTTTTGATTGAGTTCCAGGCTCCGGGCTTAAGAGCCGAATTAGCCATTGGGATTGGTGTACAGACAAGACTGATTGAGATTCGTAATTAGCTGCAATAAAAGAATACGCTCTTTCGATAGAGAAGTGAACGACTCCGATCTGCAGATAAGAATAAGGATAACCTTGAAAGGAGTCTTCTTAGCTTGAAAGAGGCCTTGAAGGAGTGAAAGAGAGAAGAAAGAGTAGCCGTTGTTGGTGTACGTGTAACCGGTCTTTCTGGTCTTGTTTGCGTATCAGCTCAAGCAGTTGCCGCTGCTGGGTGAATATCCTTTGCTAGTGAATCCGCATCCCTGGTGGAGAAGAAAATGCTCTACTGAGCTAACGGTGGAGGAAGGGCAGCTAGAAGCCCGGTAGCAAAGCAAGGCAAAGCAGACCCAAAAGAAGAAGGAAGTCGAGCTGTAGTTCGAACTACAGTATTTATTATTCTATTTAGGTAATTAGAAATATCGTAAGAGAAGAAGAAATGCCCCAAGACTCCCCGTTGGTCAACAACCAACCACACTTTTCGTTTCGTTATCGAAAAGTCTCTCCCTTTTTGGGGGGAGCGGAGCAGTAAAGAAAGAAAGTTGGCTAAAATTATGAACATAAGAACCTTTTTTGAGAGATTATTCTGCCTAGGTAGAAAAAAAGAAGCACCCAATCCTCATTCCAAGGAAAGGCCTGCGCAGTCCCAATGCAATAGCCATGAGGATCCTGGAGTCAATACAACGCCCCCTCAAACTAATAAAATGGAGTACGACATTTCTTTCGTTCGTAGGGGGACGGAGACTCCTGATGCTCCCCATTCTTGGAAGAGTTCGGAGGATTCTTCTAATGATAATCCCGAAGATTAATTGAGTGGATTTTATCTTGTTTCAATTTTCTTTTCGTATGCCGCTCCGCGAGCAAGGAGTGCCAGGGACGAGCGGAGCGAAAACAAAGCAGGGGGAATTCCTCGTTGGGGGAAATCCTTTGATTGCGTATTGAATATAGATCCATGTCTTTCTTGTTCCACTAGCTAGGACAAAATGATCACATGTCCGTTTCGTTATTACAACCTTTTTTTTTGATGTCAAAGACCAGAAGCTACGCGAAAATTCTCATTGGATCTCGGTTGTTCTTAACAGCGATGGCTATTTATTTAAGTCTTCGGGTAGCACCACTAGATCTTCAACAAGGTGGAAATTCACGTATTCCGTATGTACATGTTCCTGCGGCTCGGATGAGTATTCTTGTTTATATCGCTACGGCTATAAACACTTTCTTGTTCCTATTAACAAAGCATCCTCTTTTTCTTCGCTCTTCCGGAACCGGTATAGAAATGGGTGCTTTTTTTACGTTGTTTACCTTAGTTACTGGGGGGTTTCGGGGAAGACCTATGTGGGGCACCTTTTGGGTGTGGGATGCTCGTTTAACCTCAGTATTCATCTCGTTCCTTATTTACCTGGGTGCACTGCGTTTTCAAAAGCTTCCTGTCGAACCGGCTTCTATTTCAATCTGTGTTGGACCGATCGATATACCAATAATCAAGTCTTCAGTCAACTGGTGGAATACATCGCATCAACCTGGGAGCATTAGCCGATCTGGTACATCAATACATGTTCCTATGCCCATTCCAATCTTGTCTAACTTTGCAAACTTCCCCTTCTCAACCTGTATCTTGTTTGTTCTGGAAACACGTCTTCCTATTCCATCTTTTCTCGAATCCCCTTTAACGGAAGAAATAGAAGCTCGAGAAGGAATACCAAAACCTAGTTCACTCGCTGAGTCTTTTTGCATCCATGGCTGAATGGTTAAAGCGCCCAACCTATACCAACCTAATAAAGAGGCAAATTCGTAGGTTCGATTCCTGCTGGATGCACTTGGAACGTTTAGTTCAATTGCTGCTCACGAAATTGTTACATATAGCTCGCCCTTATAGCTTATGGGGCACTTCACTCGCTAGAGAAAGAAAAAGTATAGATGACTGAAAATCCCGCTTAGAGATCGCAACTATAGTGGAGAGAAAATAAGTCTCAGCAGGCACTAAAGGGGAAGCTTAGAGACGGAATTCAAATATAAGAATAGAGGAGTACGTGGGGGGTGAAGTAAAGATAACTCTAGCAATATAGACCGGGCCTGCTTCCCATTCATTCTTTTATAAGAATGCTCTTCGGCTGGTCAATAGGGCGCATCGCTTTTGCTTCTGTAATAGAGGCGCTGTAATAGGCGCGCTTAGCTAACGAATAAAAACCTTGGTCCGCTTTCATTGGTCTAGCCCGGTCATTGCTTATCTCTTTCTTCTCTATCGGTGAATTGGGGGCAAGAGTGCTTGAAGAGAGAGCTACCCAAAGGAGGAGCAGTATACGCAAGGTCTAAGCCTTACATAGTTGTCTTTGTCTCCTCGGTACCCCCTCCCCCTTATTCTTCCTCTGTAATAGCTGCCTTGCTAGCGAAGGGTCTTCCAAGCCCTGAGCGAGCTGAGTGCTTAGCACTGAATTAAGAGCACCACTTCTACCACTTGCATAGCATATCGGTAGTAGCTACAAGACAAAAAACTAACTCAAGAACGCAAGAGAAGTGCTTTTTAAAAGGTAGAGCTACAAGAAAGCATCTACTGAGCTAACCATCTAATCTAAGCAGTAGCATCTCAACTCAAGGAATAGCTTTCCCGCAAGAGGAAAGAGCATCTATCTACACAGTTAGCTGCCCCTACTTTGGGATATTGCCTTAGCTAGGTTGGCTCCTAGGCTAAAGCAACTGTACAACAGGCAATGTTATCAGCGATGCCTCGCAGCATGGAATGTTATTTCCTCTTCCTCTGGGCTCTGGAATGGAAGAATTGGTTCAGCATCAACCCCGGGATTCTTTCCCCGACTACAAGAAAGGAAAGCCTTGCCTGCTTCGTCTTTGGTTTGGCATTCTAAGGAGCAACAACTTCCCCGTAGGCTCGATTCGGTTCCATCCTATACCTTCTATCCTACCTACGTCTTATCATTCGGAATCGCATTCTATCACACTGGTGGTACTTCTTGTTGAATTAAAAGATTGGATTAGTCTTTTTCTGTATCCACCCGCCACCCCTGTGTGAGAGTGATTAAATATCAATAGGGGAGCCCCCTAATAAGGAAGTTGCTTCTTGGAAAAGCCTTTTCGCTGCCAAGCTTTTATCTTATTTGGTCGGGCAAGAATCCATCTCGGTTTAAGAATTCACCCAATTGGGACATCCATTCAAAACCTGAAACCATTACCAACGAAAAAAGAAGGTGTTAGAAAGGGGCTTCGAAAGAACTCTTTCAAGAGGAAGGATGCAGCGAGCGAGCCTGTTAAGCTGCGATTGAGCCTAAGTCTTTCCAAAAAGGGTCACTTTATTGATAAGTTCCCATAATACCTTTCTCATCGATAATTTACAACAACTGAAACTTCAACTTCAACTGATGCCCACGCCAAACGAGATAACTCAGTTGGCTTAGGATTCGTAATGATCTGGAACATCGGTTCCAGTCTTCTTCTTTCCTCACCCGATTCCTTCCTTGGCTGTTATTTGCATATAACTAGCTAATGCTGCTGGGAATGCCCTTGGCGGATTCGCACTTCTCTTGGTGGAGTAACTTGCTTACAGTGCTTTAGGGCTCTCTCCACACAGGGCGTCCGTCGTGAATCCTATATATGCCTATATAATGATATGGAAGGGGATTGTCAAGTGGAAAAAGACCATTCGATTCATCTTGACCGGATCACATAGCGTTAGCGGAGCGGTAAACTTCGCAGCAGGAGCAGTCTTTTACGTTAGTACGGATAAACCGCGTTCACGTGGTCGAATAGAAACCTTGCTGCTCGCTCAACGCGCGTTAATTACTCCTCTATCGCGCTTGTGGAGCCTTTTTGAGTTGAGCTTAGCAGGAAAGCGGAGCTTCGGTCTTATTCCTGCCTTACCTTATATGTACTATCATCATAACAATTTTGAGTTGAGTGCAGCAAGAGCTCTGCCGTTAGGCTAATTCCTGAGTAGGGAGGCTGTGGCGAGCGAAAGGGAATGTGGCACTTCTTACTTTATATGAGGAGGAGGTTGAATCAATAGCAATAGTAGACACGCTACGATCTTTGGCTCTTTGCTAGACAGGAGCAGTACAGGAAGCATCGAATGCCATGGTTCTTGTTACAGACTAGGCTGCAAGTGAGAGTGATAAAATCAGCTCAGCTGTGAATGCTGCCGATAGCCGATTTATTACCTGGAGTGTAAAAAAGGAGCATATTTAATTGGAAGATTATTATACGATGATAGCACCAATTCAAGAAGCAGGGGCTAGGAGCTAATCATTATACGGATTTTTGGCGAGACCTTTCGAACAGATCTTCCTTCCGGGATAATCACTACTCGACGAGTTAAGCGAGACAAGGCCAATTGAAAGTCACAGCCGTTTGATAGCCCTTTTCGTAAGCTCCTTTATTCTCCTAATAGTGATTTACCCGATTATACTAAGGCGAAGTCTTCCCACCCTTTGTCAAAAAAGGTAAGTGTCCGTCCATAAATACCTAGCTAGCATCGAAGAGCATTCATTCCGTATCCTCACTTATCCTATCCTACGTTCTTTCCGTTTTCGAAACTCAAGAAAAGAAAAAGAATCAAGCTAGCGCCAAGCAAAGAGAAGTGCACAGAGAGAGCTTTCAAGTCTTGATGTCAGATCGAAAGCCTCCGGAATTGGAAGAGGAAAATCCTGTCACCCCTAGTGGGAAGTAGGCTCTATTAGGCATTCTTGGGTCTACAATCTCACTAGAAGAATTCCGAGAGCAAGCATTCAAGGCTCTTCTATCTTGACTTGAAAGCTAGTAAACGTCAAGTGAAATAGGAGCTCTCTTCTACCGCACCGGTTACCGATTTTCGTGAAAAAGGGCTTATGAAGGATTGACCGAAGTAACTTTCTCTACCACTTAGGCGAGCCAGCTATCGTTCGAGCTCTATTCCTGAAGCGATTCCCCTTGCTTGTAGCTTGTAAGTAAGAGGTGGGTTATTCAACCAATTGATGAGAGTCAGTTACAGGATGGATACTACGCGCCAACTGCTGAAAGGACCAAATCAAAAGCATTTTCTCTAAAAACTGAACCAAGGGCACCGCTTTCTAGGATTCTTAGTCGAGTTAGTTCAACTGATTCTTCATCCCCGAAGTAAGCACACTTTCCCAAGCTTGAAGCAGGAAAAAAATGAAGGCCATAATAAAGGGCTCTGGCTAGAAGGCAGAACTCTTTACTTTATTTAGTGGCCACTTCCTATTAAGATAAGGTTTCCCATCCGAAGTCTTTGCTGCTGTTAAAGGATTTGTTGCTTTCGCTACGCCCCCTTTTTTTACTAGTTCAAATAGGGTGCCATGGATACCCAAGCCCGAAATCTATTTCTCTGATGAATTGGTACACGCGCCCTTTCTGATGATAAAAGTTATCTTCAAGCCATGCTTTGGTTGAGTTGAGGTTTTGACTCCTTTTTTATCCCCAATCGTGCATCTATATCATGAGATGCTTCTGCAGTGCCCCTCCGCTGATTCCAAATTGTTGGCTTCAACTTCATGAGATTCACATTTGGTGTACCAGACTGCGAGCTTTAGATTGAGCATTGATATAGAAAGATCCGAAGACATGAAGCTAACACCTGGCACCGAAAATAAAGTTTGGAGGGAGGGGTGAATATTGCAGGATGTAACCATCTTGAAGGAAAGACTCTTTTCCAGTAGTCTCCTCAGGGATTCTCTTAATAAATTCCATCACCTCACAAGGAAGCAACGATCGAGTGAATACCATATCTTTCTGATAAATCCCAGAAAACATCTCTTCTTAGTCTTGATCTTGACGGTATCCAAGAAAGAAGCACCATCTGTTGTTGTAACCCCTCCCCAATAGAAATTTTTGAAGCCTCCTCACAAGATGAAAAAAATCATTTAGCCCCGGTTTGAAACTTTTTCTTTTTCAGAAAAAAGTACTGAACATGGCAAGCTCAACATCCGCTTCAATTCATTGGTATGAGCAATGACCTCCACATTTTCCAAGTTAAGAAGTTTCACAAGATTCAAATTGACCAAATTAGAGGGGTCCATCAAGGGAGGGATCGGGCAGTCACTTTCTTTCCTGTCGATCGTCCGTCCTTCCATCTTAGTTCTTTCCCCTGCGGAGGATACCCAAAGGAGATCAGTTCAGTATGCCCATCAAAATTCAATTCATGATGATTAAGGTTTTATCATGCGAAGAAAGCAGCTAAACTAGCTATTGTATGCTAGAATTCAAAAAATATCTGAGATTAGAGCATACGCAAGACACAACACAAAAAATCATTGACATTGACTTTCGTTCTTAAAACGAAGAACAATGGATTGGAAAAAATCTGGAGAGGTGAGAGGAATGAAAACGACTCCCAATAAGCCGGATGGATAGGATCGAGCATTTGTCCTTCTTTTTGTGTTTGAGAGTGCAGGCTCATTGGAGAGTTGGATGGTCACAAATGGAAGTGTTTGAAGCTCGAGGTTTATATGCTTGTAGGTTGGGGAGTTCACGGAAAAAGTAACTTTCCATAAATATGTCGCCGGTCTTTCATTGAGGCCCTTCCACTAGGCCTTTCCTTTTCGTAAATTGAAAGTCAGAAGTCTTCATGCGGTTGTGATAACTTATGAATCTCCGAAAGCCAATTCTTAGCTATCTTCGGGAAAAAGATCTTGAGTTTAGCACTCTCCCGCGAGTTTCGACAATAAGGTAAGTCATAGTCTTTTCAGAACTAGTAAAGTAGTAGTTATCTTTATTTGATTGTAAAGGTAGCAGTCCTAATAAAATATAGAGAGTCTTCTACTTCGAATCTGTCACCAGGATGCGCTTAAATAAAAAAGCGTAAGTAAAAGAACTTCTTGCCCACTCAGGCTATTGCTCTTGGGCTGTCTGCACTCATTGAAATGCGGTCATGAATAGAATAGTAGAAGTCTTGCTTATTCAAGCAAGACCTGGTGCCCTTTTGGTGCCAGTCATGCTTGTAGGAAGGAAAGCCGGATGCTTGACCACGAGAGAAGTTTATTTTGCCGAATCGGAGGATGTAATAGCAAAGTCTGCTATTATTGCCTAAATGAAGAGTAGGTTAAGTAGGCCAAGAGGGGTTTCCAGGTGGATCAATCTTTCTCTCAGAATGTCAGAGAAAGAAAAAGAAGAAGAGAGCTGACTTAGCCTCAAGACTCTATTGAAGAGCAGGGTCGAAGAAAGTAGAAGAGGTCAACCTATACTGATTCATAATATAAGGCTTTCACTATTCCAGTAGAAGCTGATTAAATCAAAAGGGATTCTTCCATAGCAGGAAATGTCATACCAGCTGATTCAACCGCCAGAGCCAGAGGTTCAATAGAGACTGCTTTGACTTATGTTATGAGATGATATTTTTTTTACTTTATTTCAGTCAATTTCGAGGCAGAACGTGCTCCTGCCGTGTCAGAAGGACTTTCCCCGCTACAAGAATGGTTGAAGATAGGGTCCCGGTTCAAAGCTTTCTTTGTGGAAGGGCTCCCTAGATTAGCGAGAACACGAAAAATTCGAGTCTTTCAGAGTCTTCTCCATCCGCGTTTCTACTTATAATAGAAGTGGCAATCTTTCTAGCGCCTGAGGCAAAAGTTAAGAGAAAAAAAAAAGAAGCAAGACTGGTCTTTGCCAGAAAGTCGGGCATCCTGGATCTATGGGGACATCAAGATCAAGTCGTCCAGTAAGCGCTTAGTTTAGTGGCCAAAAAACCTCTTCTAAGAGCAAGCGTCAGCCGCTGGTTAGGTTTTTTGTCTTTCTTCAACCTTGCCTTGAAACGGAAGGCACTACAACTATCTCTTTTCTTTATTTGGTTGAAAGCTTTGCCGAGAACTAGACTACCATAGGAATCCTTCCGGAGAGGGGAAACCCTACCTTATAAAGAGAAGAGCGTGATGGGGCCCTGTTAACGGGGTTGAGTAGCCTTTCCAAGGAGTCTCATAGCCGATCTCCATCACTAAGGAAGAGCTTTTGACTAGCCTAGCTTTCACTAAAGAGCTAAAGAGGCGAACTCCATTCAATAAGCTAAAGATCGAGCTTTGAGTTTTGAGAAAGATGGTTTGGTACCCGTACAAACAGTTTTGATTGAATCTGAGCCCCTACTGCCTACTGCTATTACACAAGCTGGTGTAGAAGAAGTTTTTCTTTAGATCCATCTATGGTAGAGAGAGCCGGCCTCTGGCTGTGATTCCACCTCAAGCTGCAATTTTCTTTTAACTGAAGCCTTCTTCCTCAACAACCTTCTCCTCTGGGTCCTGGATAGCTTCGGTGACTGGACTTCTACAGATGTTCCGTTCCCTCTGCAGGCTTTTTCTCAGACTTGGACTTCTTTACCACAGGCACCCATTGACCAACTGGTGGCACAGGTACTTTCACCGTCTTTTTCTTCTGTGTCAGTGTGGTTCATTCGTTAATCATATCCCAATCCTTCTATCAGTTACAAGATCGAAAATCATGCTTGCTTTTACCAAGTTAGATGAAAGGAATCGGGCAATCGAGATTAGTCCTGGTGAACCTCGAGAATTGCATAAGAGAGGTCTCTTCTTTCCTGCTCGGCGAATAAGCCAGTACGCGAGGAAAGCTTATCATCCTTGCCTTTCATCCTACTCGAATCGTATGAGTCCTGGCCTAATCCTTTCATTTAAGGTTATCAGCCAGGCAGTCAGTAAGCGAATAATCCTAGCCGGGCTTGTAAGCCTTCAATTCGTTCTATGAGTCCACCTCTCTATTAGTCCTACATTAGCTTTCGCATCATTCCATCTCTCTCAAGGAGGAACTCACCCTTAACTTAAGCTAAGGCGCACCCCCCAACTTACCCTAAGTCCTAATCCGATAAGCTTATCAGTTCAGTCAGCGAATAAGCCTTCTCCCGCAGCAAGAACTTAGTTTTTCGCTTTGCACCTTCCTTCAGGTGGTGAAGTGCCTTGCATTTGTGTGTGACGAACGATATGCGATATAAAGGATCTTGTCTCATTTGAAGTTGGTCTAACTGGCCCCGCTTTTAGGCTGGTATTCCATTCTGCCTTTGTCTTGCTCTAAGCCTTCAATTAGGTACCTCTCTTTGTCCGAAGTCCGTAAGCAGCTTTCCAACCCTCTCTTAGTCTTCTAGCAGTCGAGGGAGTCCATTCGTTCATTTCTTTGGAGTGAATGTGAGTTCTAGTCCCACAGCTCTTAGTCCTACCGCTTTCCATTAGCTGTCTGTGCTTTCGGGTTAAGTCCCATTGCCCTAGCGAAAGAGTCTGGTTCGCTGCCTCTTCCTTGATCCTTTGAAACTCTTGAAGTGAAGTAAGGGGACATCCACTATGATATTTGGTCTGTAGCCTTCTAATCGGCTAGGGCAGAATTCCTTTCAAAGCTTGAATCCGCTCTTTCCATTCCTAGTGTGTTATAAAGTCTTCCATTAGCTAATCAATCGGCTAAGTTTCCATCTTATTTTTCTTAAGGGGAGGTCGAGGAAGAAGTAGGTTGTAGTGCTTTTCTAAGTCCCGCAGTTTCCCCTTGTGTCTAAGTGGATTCTGCCCTATCTTTGTTAGAGCGAGGTCCTGGTGATTCGGGTCTTTCGCCATTTGCGATCATTTCTTGTAGAAAGCGGAAATGCCTTTTTACTTTAACCTGTGTAATCGGCCCCGCTTTTAGGGCCAGTAGTAACTTACCTTCCGTAAATTATGTAAAGTTTCAAAGCTCTTGGTCCGCCTTCGATTGGTCCCTCAGTTTCAGTTGGTGTGGAAGGGAAGCCCCAGTAGCCTATGGTTTATAGTAGTAAGCGGCTATTTCCTTTGTTGAGAATTGAAACCTCTTCAATGGTAAAATTTGCAGGTAGTGCAGTTCCTAAAGTGGGTGAAGCCTTGCCCAGTAGCATATAGATATGGAAGCTACCCTTGGCTTCCTTTGTTGGGACCCTGGGGAGGAGTCAGTTATGCCCCCGCCATGGTCCGGAGGCAGTTTGGTGAAAAACAGTTTGTCCCTACGACACACGAGCTGAGTGAACTGGAATTTTCATACAAAGACAAAGGAGCCATAGCCTTAGTAAAGGAAATAGCGGAGGCTTGGAAGCAGGTACACCGGGGCACGCCCGGAATTTTTACAGATGCAACTAGCGAAGGCTATAGACTGTGAGAAGGATTTGCTGCGATAGACATATTTAACCGAGTGTCGGACTCCTAAATCAAGAAAGGGGCGCATCGGTTTGTTTACTTAAAAAGTTAGCAGGCGAAGAACTTTGATTATCATATAAAAGAGTTACGGAATTTCTAGAGATTCAGCCCCTAGAGACTAGCTAGCCTTCCTTGGCTTGGGTGGATTGCTTTGAATAGAAATGCTTTCTCTGGTTCACTGAGGTAGTTCGACTAGCTGGAACGTAGCGAAGGTTCAGGTTCAGTTGCTTTTCCAGGGAAGGAAGCTGAATTTTGATTAGTCGTCCTATCGTAACTAAATAAGTCGTAGATCCCGAGTGCCACCGATATAGCTCTTGGGGGGCTAGTAGAAGGGCTTGATCCCACACCGGTGAAAGGCAGACGTGGAACTTCTAATTTCGGTAGTTCTTTTCTAAAAAAGTATTGGCGTACAATAATTGATAAGGGCTAACGAGTTCTCACAGTTAGGCAGGTACTTTCACAGGTCCGATAGGAAAATAGAGCCGATATATCCGATCTTCGATCCTTCCCAAAAAAGAGCTATCAAAGGGGAATGAAAGTCTCAAGTAAAGGGGCAAAAAAAACTATAATATAGTTTTTCGAATCAAATAAAACTCTATAAAAATAATTATATATATATATAATTATTTTTATTTGAATATATATATAAATAAAAATTTCATAAATATTCATATTGAAAACTCTTTGAGATCACTCCACTCTCTCTAGACAACGGATTTCTTCGACGTGTGTATCTTACTCTCATCTCAAAACCCAACCTCAGAAAAACAGCAAGCAGGCTTTCCCTTCATTTGTTTGTGCCCTTTGATTGAGTCTTTTTAAAAGACCCAACAGATCCCCCAAGGGGCGTGTCTAACTACCTCATAGATAGCATCCACAAGACACTGAATTAGCCTAGAAATGGATGCATCTTATTGCTATCTCTCACCGACCTTTCGGTCCCCGGTTTCACTGGAAAATGGGAAGGTCACAAACCGCCCTCTACAGTTGCAAATGTGAAACAGTGCTAAAGGTGACTATGAAAAATGACTGCTCAATCGAGACTTGAGTCACCCTGGAGTAAGTCAAGCCACATACTCAACAACGTCTCTGTCTGAACTGTGGAATTCTTAAATCGAAACACACTCTAATAACTTCAAACACTGGATCTGCAGATCTACGTGTATTCAAAAATTATGGTCTTCTTCAATCAGGTTCTCAAACCAATCAGGGAACTTCCAACAAAGACCAAACGATTTAATCCCAAACTCTTTCTGGCGGAACCCTCTGCATTTTTGCGAAATTTTGAAACTTATTGTATTGTTTCAAAGCGGCGAAACCTCGAGATACTTTTCACTTGTCTTCCGCGAGTCTGAGACCTTACTTCTTCGACTACTCGACTTTTGCAAGTCCTTATCTCGAAAAAATTTCCTAAAAGTCTCAGAGTCTATTCTAAAAAAAAATCCACCAATAGCCCTATAATGGATTGAGTTACATAGTGCCACCCAGGGTTGGAACCCACTTTTTAGTAGTTTATATGCACGCATGCATGTGTCATCACCTCATTGGTCGGAGGTCCAAAGGGTCCATAAAAAAAAAGATTCTTCTTTTTCTTTTTATATTAAAATTCTTAGTTTTTCTTAGAAGAGGTACGCTCCCTAGAAGATTTTCTCGGGGCTGTTCACTTTCACTTGGTCGCCTGGTATCTTGAAACCTCTTTGCTTGCGGGGGCAGGAGTGGAAACGTCTGAGAGAGCGCTTCGAGAAAGAATCGTGTGGCGCGGTGAAAGGTTTCCCGTTGGGGTTTCCGGCCTCCCTGGTCTTCACCTAATTGTGGAAGAGGGGAGGTGAGCTGAGTATCAACTCTCTCCCTCGCGCCTTTATTCAGCTTGTTCCTGTTCGTCTATTTGGGACGGGGTGGGCAGCCCACATACATGAAGAGAAGAAGAGAGGGGTGGGGTTCCTTGATATTAAGGTGTCAAGGCGGTCGAAGAAGGCCACAAGTGGAAGCAACCGATGCTTTGGTCATTCAGTTGACTCCTTGCTGCCAGTCCGTGCTTGCTGTCATGCTGGCAAAAGCAGGGGTTTCGGCCGGTTTTACCTACTATTGGATTTGAACCAATGACTCTCGCCGTATGAAAGCGATACTCTAACCGCTGAGTCAAGTAGGTCAAGCTGAGTCAAGTCAGAGAAAATAGACCCCTATAAGAAAAAGCCGCGCAACCAGAGTCCCCCTTACTATACAAGGGGGGGCGGAGCGCTAAGAAAGAGAAAGCGTTATCACTATACGAAATGAAGCAGCGGCTAGCACGCTAAGATCAACCACTTGGAGAACGTGGAACCTTTCTTTCTCGGTCGTCTGTCTTAATATAAGTGGATTCCGATTCATGCGGTCGTTCTCTGCTGCATTGGTGTTTTCACTCTCCACTCTCCACCATAACAAAATGTTTCCACTATATCTCTCAGCAGTACTCAAAGGAAGTACGGCGGGTCCGAGTAGGAAAAAATGCACTAAGAAGTAAGGCATACAACAATGGATCAATTCATTCAACAAGATCCGTTCGGATTGGACCAGGGTGAATGGGATTATTGGTCTGACCTCTCGCTCGGATGGTTGACTCCCGCCGCCGACAGATGTCCCATGCCACGTTTCGTGAACTGCTATGCCCGAGAATGAATGAATTGTGATATAGCGCCGAATAAGCCACTGCTCTATTCCCGACTCGAAATCTATAAAGGACTTTAACTTTAAGGGAGAGAAAATAGGGGGCCCTACACCATACATCCTGCTGCCTCGGGACGACTGCACGTTACATCATAGCAGCACGACCAAATGAAGGCGAAAACCTCTTGTATAGGTTGGGCGTTCCTGCGCACCCGGCATCCTGCAAGAAAGGGCCCCTTACTATAGTAAGGGGTCTTTTCTTGCTCGTTAGCGCTTTAGTTTTAAATAAGGACGTTTAGGCTTTACTAATAGAATATATAGGGCTTTTTCAGCTTACTCTGCTACAGCGGACCGTTAGCAGGGTGCCGCGGTTTGTGGGCTTGAAGGACTTAACGCTGTGACAAGTGCTATCAGAGCCAAAGGTTAGGCCAAGCCATGGCTAGTGGAAAGAACCCGTAGGCTAGTGCCGTCGAAGAGGCTCGACGGAGATGGTTCGAATCAAGCGAAACCAAAGGCATTCGTTGGCACCCGAGATGCTAAGGGTCGAAAACTCACTTTTGGGATATGGAGCGGCTTGTCGGACGTAGTCCGAGGAGGCGTCGGTGAATACGGCTGCCATGTTTCTTGATAGTTCAGCCAAGTTTTGGTGGCAGACCAAAAGACGTAAAGAACGCGGAGCGTGAAGTGCAATTAGATCCATTTTGAGGACGAGTTTCAGGCAGAAAGGAAGGAAGCGTAGTCCTTTCAGTGATGTAAGTGAACAAGTCATGGTGGAGGTCCTGCTCAGTTCAGTACAGCCTGGCAGTAAGAGCTGCCACCGGAGCTTAGAGTTCAGTTCGTCAGTCAATGAAAGAGGGCGGGCTTTACAAGGTGGGGCAAGGCAAGCGGGCATTGATTGACTGATTAACGAGATGGGATTCCCTCCGTCCAGCGATCGCCGTTAGGTTAATCGAAAACGTGTGATCAATGGGCTCTGCTCTAGCTATCCCTTCCTCAAAAAAAAGGCTAAACCACTGCGAACAGGCCTACAACCCCCAAGCTAGTCTCTCTGGTCTCACTGGCTTGGCTTGCTTGCAACCGTTGTACAGCTACTGGATTCTCTCTCAGGAAAAGGAATTCTTCCTTGATTGAAACAGCTAGACAGTAAGATGAACTTGCAAAGAGAAGAACCTATTCGATAACAGCCGATTTGTTCACATCTTGAATATGACCCTTTGCCATAGACCAATTGCCAGAGATTGGCTAGCATGAGGACAGATAGGCTAAAGAGAGGTTAACCCTAGTTGATTCTGCACTCCCTAAAGAGTTAAATCCATTCCTTTAGCATAGCAAGGCTACGTGGTCTTCTATCCAACAGCGCTTACTCTCGTTGCGGTTATTGCATCAAGCACGGGTTACGAAAGCAAGGGCGTTAAGGCTTTCCTTCTCAGATGGGGCCTAAGGACTCTTTTCTCGGCGTAAGGACTGGTACTAGAATATGCATGTAAGGAGCGCATTCACGAGCACTAGCTTTCCTGGCTTGGGGGAGTCTTTAAGTAAGCTATCCCACTAATGCAATTCGATGCTTCCTGCGTCGAAGGTCAATCAGTCGTCCCTCAAAGCCCCTTCTCGAGACACTCTTTCTTAGTCCCTTTGCCTTCTCCTTTTCGATGCCATCTCTTATTTCCCCTTAGATGTCACTTCCTCTATCAAATCAAAGAGCGGCTATTCACCATCAGGAAAGACAGTAAGCCAAGGAAAGGAAGAACTGAACGAAAATCAGGGTAAAATGAAACTTGTGAGCCTACTCAGGATTGGGTGGGATGGTTGGAGCAGACTCAAGGCTCGTAACACTCGTAGACATCAGTTCGCGGAAACCACCCGAGGAAGAGCACTTGTTACCTTACCAACCCTATCTATAAAGCTGCTCTACCTGGCATTCACTGCTCATTGCCTTCTTTCTTGTAGACCGGTAAGATGAACGAGAGCCTGTGGCTTTTCGACTTTCTCGGCATGATCTTGCGACTTTTGGAGTCTACCTTTGAGCGCCTGAATCAATTCAACAAAAAGAGGTAAAATCCCCTAGTTGGGCTGTCTTCGAGCAAGCTCTTAGCTTTCATCGTGAGTGAGAGAGGAATTGGGGCTGATCCAGCTAAGGTGAAAGCCATTGTGAATCTATGCCGTCACCTCGTAACCTCCAAGAGTTGCGTAGTCTGCCGGGTCCAGCCTTTGATCTCAAAAGCTAGAACTCGATGTCAATCCTTTTCCCGTCAAGACGCGAACTTTGTTTGGACGCCAAAGCAAGCACAAAGAAAGAGGTTTTTATTCCTTCTGATCTTATTCCCGAACACAAAACTATCGAAGAACAGATGCACTATACTATATATGAAAATGAAATGATCTAGTTGACTCAAGCAAGACAGGAAGTATCATCAGCTCATTAAGGAGAATCAATGAAAATAGCGGATTTTTTCTCAAAACAAGGGATGTTAAAGCGATAGACATTCAATCAATGGTTTCGGGAAGCCTGGTACTAGCGCACCGAACAAGCCGTAGCGTACCATACTGAGTGAAAGCGTGCCGAAGCAAGGGTAAAAAAAAGTATCGGATGCTAAATCATTACTGTCAGAAGTCGTTTTCCAGTCGTCGGTGCAAAACGAAACTGAAGAGCTCTTCCGCTCAGGTATAGTTAGAAGTGTCTCCCTTGTGTATGCGTCTCATTTTGTAGTACTTTCCTTTCTTTCACGTAACACTTCTTTTATATCAAGTTCTTTTCTACCCCTCGATATGAATATGGATTGGACTAACTAAAGCCAGGCGCGTAGCGGTCAGGTTTTTCCACTTCCAGGCAAGAAAGCCGGACGGACCAGTTGCAGGAAGCCCAGCCCTCCCGAACCGCATAAAAGGAAATGATTTGTGAACCAGTTCCAGATAACGAATATTGAATAGAAGAAGTGCGATCGATCCCTCTCCTCTGCATCGTAATCAAGGATATGAATCCACTGAGGCATCCCTATCTCCTTCCTCAGAAACTGAATCTAGGGCCAAGGGGAATGTATTAGATTGAGTCTTTTCAGCTTCTATCGACTGTCCTTCTCTATGTTGACTGGGGAAGCCTCTCAATGTGCAATCTTACTTTGCTTAGCTAGCCCTATCTTTATTATTTTGGCCTTATCTCGTAAAGAAAGGAAGGCTCATGAATGACCAACCCCTGGAGGAAGACTATGATTCTGCTTCTGTCTGGTCGTACTAGGCCATTAAAGTCTCACTACTTATTATTTATGTGAATCTTTGTATCCCCAAGGAAATCCCATGCATTGAGATAGCAGGTTGGATCATCATAAAACACAGGAATGGGTGCTCAATCAATGGAATGTTTGCTTTTAGATCTCTTCCAGTGCTTATCAAATTAAAATATCAGGTTGAGGTCGAAACAAGGGCTTTAGCGCCTGTGTACATGTTGCGCTGAACCTCTCTTCCGTACGCTAGGAGTGAAATACATTGCGTGGCTGCCCGATCATGACGTAGTCCGAGATATAAGATTGAGAAAAAAAGGGCAAGTGGGAGATGTTCCACGAGCTACTTGTTTGAAGTCTTTTTCCATTTCTAGGTAAGAGAAAGAAAGGAGAGACTTCCCAAGCATGGGTGTTTGATCGATGGAATGCTTGCTGTCAGCACCTGTTACTGGACATCTTGCTTGAAACTATGTTCCTTGCACCAACTTTTTTGCTTTCTTTGCTTTTCCTCTGTCCTTTGCCCTATCAGAATCAGTATCGGTTGATTCCTTCCGAGAGGAGGAGGCTTTTTTGTTCGCTTGCTTGCTGGCAAGCTCTATACCGACCTTGGCTATTTGAGGCAATTTCTAAAGCATTTAGTCTCGCTAGCTATGCTAGCTTCTTTGGTATGGCTAGCTTGTTTTTTGGTGAGGTATTGCCCTGCTGTCGCATTCTTCCTTTGCGCTGTGCTCTCTCTCGTAATTTCTCTGCGACCTCTCTCTTTCTACTTTGTATTAGCTTTGTTAATTGGAATTGCCCCATGCAAGCGATTATAGCTAGCCTCTCCTTCATCGTTACCAGTTTCCAAGGCTGATGTCACTGATAGCTCTGCTTTCATTCTGATTGGCTACCAGAAGGGATAAGAACTATGCTTTGACCGGAAGGCACCTCTGCCGCCGTTACGTTGGGGAACTCTATCCTTTCCCTTCGAAAATGCTGAGACGGTAAATATTGGTGAACGGGGAACGTGCTTAGTGATGATACAGAAGAGAATTCCGAAGTGCTCTATGGATTGGCTCTGGGGTAGCATTCGATGACAATTACTGGCTTCACTACCGATTCCACGTTGAAATCTCTGCCGACTTATCCTCGGCAATTAGGCTAGCCAAGTACTCTACCCGTATTGGTGCTATTAGCCGATGACAGATGGATAGTGGCCTTCTCTTGGAGCGAAGAAGATGATGCCCCAAAGGTATCGAATAAGCTAGCCCCTCATTATTTCAACAGCCGGCTTACTAATTACTACAAGGCGGTGGTAGACTCATTTTCTTACTCATACAGGGCTGTTTTAGGGTAGGCTTATCCTTATTCTAGCACGAGTGGACTGAAAAGAAGGAATGACTGACTCAATGGATTACTTGCTGGCTTTCTTTTCTCATTGGCTTATTAACTACTGGCTGGATACAACCAAAGGATAGTTGCTGAGACTGACTTACTGGCTGGCGGGTTAGAACGTAGCCTTACTCTATACTTATTGGGAGTAAGAACCTGACTCATACAGTACAGGGAACGAGGGTAGAATGATATCCTTACTCTAGCACACAAGCTGGAAACAAGGGATTAGATAGCACCTGGGATACATATCCTTTGAAAGTCATCTTCCTTACTCTATGGCTTTTCAAGTAAACTTCTCATCTCCCTTTAGGCTTACGGCGCTGCTTACTCGAACCTGGCTTGCTCTATAGAATATCCCGCGCTTAGCTTCCTTAAGCTAGGGAAGGACAGTCTAACCATCCCCTCGTCGATAGCGGTTAGAGAGTCAGTATAGACTGAGGAAATCCCCAGTGAAAGCTCTCTTCTCGGCCCGGAGGCTACGGCTATACATATCATCAGCCTCAAACGAGTCGTTGGGAGCATTCTTATCGCAGAAGAACGGAGATGGTAATGAACAAGCAAGATATTATTTGAGCAGGGCCCTGCAAGGACCGGAGAAAAACGATTCCCCGAAAAAGTGAGGAACCCATAAGATTCATAAGCAGACGTGTGAGTCTTGCTTTCAATTAGCGAGGAAGGAAGCAGGCAAAGCAAGGCTTTCTTCCTCTTACAAGATCTGGTCCAGCTACTCGACTGAAAAGAGAGGAACGAACTCTACCATTCCTGCAAACCTTTCTTTTTAAATTTCACCACCGGGGAAGAACTAGAAAGACTAGAGAAAGAACTCCTTCAAGAAACCTACGGGAAGATGGCAGTAAGTCCTCGATCACTTAATATCGGGAATAGACCAGACAGGCTTAGACCGGTGAATGTAACACAAACCTAATAGAGAAAAAAAGGAAAAGCAAGGTATACCTTCGTTCCCCAGCCAGACAAGTTCGTTCTTAGAATATTATAATAATAGATAATCCAAGTCAAGTGTGAAAGTGACTCTTCTCTTCTCTTTCTAGGCCTTGGGGCATTCTACATCCGGAGTAGGAGACAGGGACAGACTGGAGATAGGATAGTCCAGTCCTGGGAAAGTCTCTATTTATCGTATAGAAAGCAGAAGCGATTCAGTCAAAGAAAAGAAAAGTCATCTTGGGACGGTCAACCTTTGGTGAAGGAGTGGCTTCATTAAATAGAGGTTAACCTGGTTCTACCCTTTGAGGACAAAATCATCTTATTAAAAGACAAAAAGCATCTCTCTTCCCTGAGCAGGCTACCCACTTCCCTTAGTCATAGTAGGAGTCGAAACTATGCCACCTCGTCAACCCGGAAAAGTCCTCCAAGCCGGTACCTATACCAATCCCATCGGTCCAATCATTGCAGTAGTACGTTTGTTAGGACGGTTGTTAAAAGTCTGGGATATGGAATCTTTTCTTGTCTGGTCTTCTAGGAATCTCTCTTAGTCCCCCCGTAGGCCATGTAAGAGTTCATTCTCTTAGTAGGACTATTTGTTTTTTTTAAAAAAAAGAAGTTGTTTTCATGTTTGATAGAATAGGCTGCAAGTGATAGAATGCGCTGCAAGAATCGTCTCTTTGATGACCCTTAGGCGAGCGAAGTAACCTCCGGGGGATGGGGACGATCGGGAGAAGAAGAAGTAGTAGTCTTACTTTCCCTGCTCTTGTTCGCAGATTCCTGGCTTGGATTCCTTCTTTCGCCTTCAAGATGCATTTCTTCGGTCTTCTTTAAGTGAAAGAGACTCAGATTCAAGTTCTACCATGGGCTATGCCTAAAAGTAAGCCAATTTTTCCGACTTGTCTCGTGTTAGTGGAACTGGAATACCCGAGTGAAGACAACTCAATAGAGAATTGTCTCTATAAGCTTTGGGCTAGGAACCCGAGAAAGGAAAAAGCCAAAACATCTATCCAACTCTCTAGCCGGATAGAAAGATGAAAGGGCAGGGGCAAGGAGTAGTGAAAATAGAACTAAGCAGAACGAATTCAACGTATCCCAACCCAAAGCCAAGGGGCAATCTAGCTTACATTTCAACTCAAGAGTGAACGAGATCTATCCCACCTCCAACTCCAATGGGAACTCCTAGTCTTAAGCTTGATCTATCTAGCTTAAATCGATATAGCATTTCACTAGGCAATCCAGTTGCCACTTCACTAGCAGCCACAAAGGGCGAAGGAAAGTCGGATGAAAGTGATCCTAATGGAAGTGGAAAGAGACGACCGCTTCTGCCTTTTGTTCACATGAAAGTAGAAGACCAAGGGTGGGTGAAACCCTCCTACCAAGAAAGATCAGAGAAGCTGGGCCAAATCCTCTGTTCACTGCGGTTAGGATTGAGACTACGATCTCCGGGCCACGTTCCAGCTAAAAGCTAGTCGAACTAGAGCCTGCCTTACGAGGGAAAAAAACCACTTTTAACCAAAGCGCTGATCTCTTCTTTCCTAGTGAGTCATATTCCACTTTGTCTGCTATTCCAGTCTTCCTCTTTCTTGTCGGCATAAGGACTGTCTATGGTTAGCTCTTCAACTCCTGGCTCTGACAATCTCAAAAGAGAGAGTAGCCACCCTTCCTCCAAGACTTGAATCGGGAATTTTTTCCCTTTCCATCAAAAGGAAATTCCCTTTCGCCTTCCGCTCCTACTTCTCTTCCTCCCACTGCGGTAATAGGGTTAGGCCTTTAGACTCTTCCTACTGCCAAGTCAAAGCTAAGACCGGTTATGCCGAAAAGACCGGATTCTCGCCATCTCAGAAGGTCAGGCCAGAGGGCAAGCAAGTTTATTCCGGGTACGAAACTACGACTACGCTATGAAAAGCATCTCTCTCTTATTATATTCAATAAGGCTAGCTCTTCATCTCTTTCTCTTGAGCCTGCTTCCTGAAACTGATTCGTGAACAACTCCTTCTTCCTCCCCTCGACCTATTTTGCCTACCCGAGGCTCACTCGCTGCCTTAAGGCATGCCTTTACTAAACTTGCTATTGCAAATGCCCTAACTAAACGACCAAGAGATTCAATAGCACCGTCGTCTTCCCGAGAAAGATCTGCAGAGCTAAGCCCTCCTCAATCCTCTCCTTTCACTCCCATTGGTCGCCTCTGCTTAGCCGACGCAGCGTTGATATTGTATAACCTTAGGCGGCAGTTGAAAGAGCTGCTCGAAAGCTTGAAGGTGCTGCATGGCTGTCGTCAGGTCCTTTGCTTCGCTTGGAACGCTTGCTTCCTTCTTTCCCTCTCCCCTTGTTCCGAGCCTCAATCAACATGGAAATTCTATTTCTATATAGAAGGCTATCCGATGGTTTAGTATAAAGCCAACTTTCATAATAGGGGTAAAGCTTGTGACAGTGTCCTTTTTTACCAGTAGGATGGGATTGGGTCTAGTATCAGCCTTTGTATACTCTTTAGCCTTTCAACAAGGTCTCTTAAAGTAGGCATTTAAAGGCTAAAGCTTCTCGGCTTCCTTCCTCGTAATCTATCACATATGTTTGAGTCAAGCCTTTAGCTACTAGCCTGATCTTGTCCTCCTTTCTCCCATAAAGCTTCCCTTCACCCAGCCCAAAATTAGTATTAGTAGAGATCGAGATGGGTAAAGTTAAAAGAAGACAAATGCACATTTGCTCTCTGAATCGAGAGGTCTCAGATCAAAGTAATTGACTACGAGAGCGCACGAAAGCTCTTTTTCCTAAAACTAAGCTCCCGCTTTGAACCTTAAAGATTTTAGCAGTTTTTTGAGGTCTACCTAACTCTATGGCATACCTCAGGTCTAAGGTCTAAGACTTCACCCAAAGAGTCAATGGTCTCATCCCCCGCTTTCTTGCTAATGGAAGTACTGCTCTGAGTCAAGTCCTATGGCTTTCTATCTCCTTCATTTTTAAGGACTGATCCTCTTTATCTATCTTTCTTGTCTGAGTGCTTGTAGTTCCAAGCCTTCTTTCTTTCCTGCTCCCTCCTTCGCTCTTCTTTTTTTTTTTCTAAGGTAAGTGGAGTCAGAGGAGAGGTAGGTAGTATGCCTTTCCCCATTCTGCTAGGGTGGCTTTTCTTAACTGGGCTAGTGTAGGATCGCTAGACTGTCGATCGTTAGCTCTATTCTAGGATTGTTTCAATGTAATGTATATGATTCACACATGCTTAACACATGCGAGTCGTACTCGTTCCAAGTCATAGATAGGGGCGAAGCGGAAAGACGACTGAGTGATTACGCTAAATCGACTAGAAGGAGAGGAAAGCGGGTACTTTTTTTACTAGGTTGCTCGTACGATAGGGGCTAGGCCTTTTTTTTCATACTGTAGAAAATGGCAGATAGAAAGGAGAGGAACGAAGACAGGCTCGAGTGAGAAGTTATTCTATACTGAGTTCTTGAAAATCCGATTTCTAATTGGTACGAGGGGAAAAGGGTCACCTTCAAGTTGAGAAGCTTTTACCGAAGCCTTTCTCCTCACACTCGGATGGAGTTGTTCCGCTCAATATTCAATATATAGGGTAAGTAGGCATTCGATCTAGAGACTATGCTAATACTAAAATTGATTGATACCCGATCCGTTTCATTCTATCAATGCCGCGCTTGGCCAGCTCTACTATGAAAAGCAAACTGGATAGAGCGGAATCAAGAGCTGGATTCGAACCAGCATCTCTGGGAAGCATGATAAGATCCCAGCGAATTACCTTTTCTTCTCATCGTGACGGTAACCATAAAACCGCTTGCTACATCCGTAGTCAGTCTATCGCTCCTGACTGCGCTTCTCCTCTCTCGTTTATCCTCTTTTGTACCCGAGCGTAAAGCATTTGTCATGTGAATGGTGTTATTCTAACTATTGTATCTAGAGTATACTAGTTATAGTAATACTAATAAAAAATATAAAAAGAACCCATTTATACTAGTAATAGAGAGAACTAAAGGACAGAGTATGTTTTTATGGCACAGTATTCTAAAACTTAAAGAAGCACGGGAAGAACACAGCTCCCAGGCATACGGATGAAAATGACCGGAATGATGGGAGTGCGCTTCGCTTATTCAATCTTTTTATTGACTAGGAGGTAAGGGAGATCGTATCGACTCATGTACTAGAGAGGAAACCAAGCCAAGAGTCTGACTTGAGGCGAAGAAACTAAGCTCACTTTCCGCGCCAAAGAGAATCCACTCGTTTATCTAGTAGGGAGAGAAAGACAGTCAGGGTTTTCAGGGAATCCCATTTCTATTCACTCAAGTCACTGGGGATAAGTCAGGGCAGGTTTCAAGCTTGAACCAGGTCTTGGAGTTCATGTCCAAATGCTTTCGAGCCAGTAGCTTTCCTTTTCGCTAGGAAAAAAACCAGCCAAGCCAGGGATGAGTGCCGCTTAACTGATTTATAATTTAGAACTGAAAGGCGGAACATGGATCCGTACGGGGAGAAGAGAATCTAGGCTTTCTAAACTAGACCGATTGGACAACTTTCAAAGGCGTAAATAGCTCTATTTGACCTGACCTAGTTTCAAAGGCCCTTGGGAGAAGTTGAATCAGGGCAGAAGGGCTCGATCCCAGACCAGGCTCGGCTCAAGGCAGATTCAATTCCTCCTCACCCGAACCCGATAAAACTTCTTTCGGAGTTCACTTCCCGGGATATCTACATTCCACAACCCACAAATACAGTCCCTCGGCACAAATCCACACGCACCCACGTCCAGCCCAGGGAGCGCAGTCTTAAGGTTGTAGTTGTTGAACGCGCAACCAGAGGGGGGAGCTATAGGAGCAAGACTGTGTTTGGACTGGACGCGTACCGAACGAAGATCGTGTCTATTTACGCTCAAACAATCCATATAGGTGGAAAGCTGGAAGCTTCAATAGTTCCCCGCTGAACCTTAGAGCGCTATGATGGGCTATTTCAGTCCGTCCCTACTAAAGCGGTTTAGGCCCCACCACGGATAGGGCATCAAGGTTGAAATCCTTCGAAGAGAGCCCTGTTAACCACTCTTATCATTGGCTTTCCGCATCCTCACGGGGCCGCTCGGACGAAGAACTGGCAAATCGAGTATGGAATTAGAGCTCGGTTGGGGAGAAAAGCTTTTTTGTTGTCGGAAAATCCCTCTCCGCTTTATTAAAAGCAAGGACCACTACGGGAGGTCAAACCAAGGACCTATGGAAGTCGGGGCTCGTCCCCGGTCAATATTGGATCAAACAATAGGGGGCCGTAGCACTGACCTCTTTTTTTATTGATTCAATACAATAGGATAGGGGAAAAGATCGTACAGTTCCCTACCGAGACAACAGAAACTCTCAACGGATCCTCCGCGCGCTGGGCATACAATTATTCGATTTCATTTCTTGCCTGTTGCACTGCGTGATAACAAATTTCATTTATTGTTCGGATTCGATCAGAAAGGAAGGGCATTTTCTTGTCCCACCCGGCAAGATTAAAATAAAAAAGAAAGAATTCGTTGCAAAAACCTCTTTTCTCTGGTTAACCAATCTGGAATAACCAGCTCCTACTCGCTCAAGTGAGGCGAGAATAGCCCCGTCCCCCTTGGCTAAATGCTTGTATTCCTTCACTCAACTTTGGCTTGATAGGCTTAGCACGATACTACGGTTCTTCAGGCCCGGCTCGGCATGCTTGCTTTAACTCTATCTATCGACAGCTTTTTTGGTGTCAAGACCAATAGCAGCAGTAGCGTCAGTTAAGGCTCGTTCCAAAAGAGATATATGTGGAGCGGTTCCAGTTCCTTTTGGGAGGGACTTACGCCGGCTTCGGTACATCAACTCTTCTTATATATTCTGACATCGGGACGCCTGCTCCGCAGAGAGCCTTCCCGCATCAGCCAACAGAGACTCCGCCTCTGGAGCCAGCATCCTGTCATGGAGCACCTTTATAGAGTCCACCACCAGTTGTACTAGGCGATCACTCAGCTCTTTGTCGGCAGCCAATAGCGTGTTAATTTAAATCCTCGTGCTTCGCGAGAGCCATAACGGCCGTGGTAAGCTCCGCCGGAACTACCAGATCACGAACCCGAGGCAGCATCTCTGCAATTTCGGCCTTGAGTTCTATGCTATTTACTTCTTCGGAACTGCTGGTCTCGTTTTCCTGCTCTTAATAAAGCAAGACAACTTCTCCGTAGGTGATAGCACTGATTCGGTACCTCCGGATGGCGGATGAGCAGTGTGCCTAGCGCACCGAAAAAAATTACAATAGAGCGATGCCATACCAGGTCTCCTTATCCTTCTGACTCAGTGCCTATGGGATTAGGTGGTTCCGGGATGTCTGACTCCGAGCTCGGTCTATCCACATCATAGACCTTCTGGCGCTTTGCCTTCTGTTTGATCCTTACGCCCTTCTTGGCGTCTCCGGACTCTCTTCCAAGGGCCGCTTCCTTTGAGTACCGGCCTCATACTATCTCTCGCCTCCCTATCTTTCTACAAAAATTCCCCGGTGGTTTTGTAGAACCTTCACGCACCGCTCTCGCGCTCTAGCCTCGCGTACGTAGCCTTTTGGCGCGCTATGTGCTGCTATGCGTATGCTTGCTCGCTTAGGCGCGCTATTTACCCTAGCAGGGATCCCTCCTTATACTGCTTGCCATTCGTTCCAAAGCTTTAGAATATGGTTACGACCTGGTCGGTGTTTATCAATAGACCGATCCATCCGACCTTTGGTGGCCCGGTGTCAGAGCGCTCTCCCTCTAATTACTACAAAGCGCGAATAAAAAAGCAAAGCAATTCTCTTTTTCATTTATAAAGAATGAGGAGAGGCATGAGGATTCAGTTGTTCCAAAGTTTGAGGCTAGCTGAGAGCGCCCCTCTATTCTATTAAGAAAGGGAATAAGGCCAATCAATCGAAAGGATTGACCTTGAATCCGCAAACAAAGTGGAATGATGGAAATATCACCATTCCTCGGTTGAGTGTACTTGAAAGATCGAGGAGAATGTTACTCAAACTCAAAAGTAAAAAAAAAAGTTCTTCGAAGCTGTGCTCTAATGTAATGGTGGTCAAGGATAAGGTACTAGTTTCAGTGGGAGACATTGGGTCCGCATGAGAAATCTGGGAGACTCCACAGAGAATGTATGAGTCAGTGACAATGGTAAACATGAAGTTTCTTCGGCAACGGTTTTTTCCAAGCAAGATTGTATCAGGAGTAGTAGCAGTAGGAGTGGGAGATTGAAAGCTAGCTCCTGACTCGAGGGGAGAAGGAATAGTCTATGAAAGAGATAGTCTTAGTACACCCGAAGGAAGAGGGAAATTTAGGCCTAGTAGCACGGTTGAAGTCCAATCCGTGTGAGTATGAGTGCCAGCCAAGCCGCTTTCAAGCTCTCCAACGCTAGCAGTGCAGTAAGGGTTCATTCCAAGCGAACCAGTAGCAAAGCGGTTGAAAGCAGTCTGTCGGTCTCAGTCCTGGTATTCCGGGCAAGCCAGTCGATGGTAGTCATTCCGGTGCTTCTAGTGACTTTCTTGCCTGTCTCCTGTCTGTTTACGAATCGGATGTGAGGTTTTCCTTATATCCTTATATAAAGAGATCTTGCCCTCGGTCTTTCTGCCGCAAAGAAGCAAGCGAAAGAGATATTCAATCAACCCAGCAAAGAACCGATACCACTACCACAGTCTTCACCAAGACAGCTGGAAGGCATAGAGTCAAGACAAAAAGCCAGGAATGAGAGCGGAAAAGGCGTTAATCAAGAGAATACCCTGTACATGAAAAGGGCTCAGAATAGACTCTTTGCTTGAATGGCCTGTTTGCAGGTTTGACATTCTCTTTAGCAAAGAAGAAAGCACTACTTCATGGGAAGTTTCCAAAGGTAAGTCCGACGTCTCCTTAAGGTAAGGCAGTTCACTCGTAAGGCCTCATTCATCTCTTACCCGGCAAAGGCCTCTCTCATCCCTTGCTTATGCTGAATCGAGATTTCCTTGGTCTTCTTTGACCCTCGAGTTGAATAAGCTCTTCTTCCTCAAGCTTTTAGCTTGGAACAAGAATGGATAGAGTTGACTCAGCTGCGATTGCTCTTGTTCTCTTTGCTCTTTAGAAAATGGTTTCTGTGAACAAGGAAGAGGGGCTGCTTTACTCTAGATCGAATGCGACTGGAGATTTTGATTTCCCAGCTCTAAAGGGAGGGAAGTCAACAGTAACTTTTGGGTATCAGAAAGTCATGAAAGAGAGAAGATGGTGCTATTGCCTTAGCTAGCTTGGACTAGGAAGAAGGAATTGTCTCTAGAACCCTTGGTTGGTCTAGGAACCCGAGAAAGGAGAATGTTCAAAGCTTTCAGCGGGCTAGAGTCGTCTTCTTGCGCAGTACGCATCAGAACTAGTGGAATGGGGGATGAATTGCCCTATCTTGCCGGGAAGAGGTTGGGGATGGGTTCCGATCGAAGAAGAGGTGCGATAGTTGGGGTCACTCATGACATATAGGTGCTTGATGGGGTGCCTGGACGGGGGAAAGGAATCCAATGCTTGAGAAGGCAGCAAAAGTGCAAGCTAGAGGTCACCGATATTCTCCGTGGAGTTTTCATTGGAAGGAATAGTTCCACGCACCCAGCCCAGAGGTATAAGATAGGGGTCAATATGCTATCCAATCGAAACCCGCAAATGAACAACCACCTTAGCGGGTTACCACGAATTGACTTTTTCGCCCAGCCTCTTTCTCAAAGGGGGGAGAAGTGGAGGATTGGTATTTAGGTTTGGAAAGAGTCTGGTGCTGATGAGGTGCAAGATTCTCTGCTGCTTTCTCTCCTCCGATTGATTTACCTAGAACTCATATGCCCGGAGTAAGCACCTTTGGTAGGAGAGGAAAGGCTGGAAGATGGAGATGAGTGCTTTGATCGACTATTATTCTTATTCCTTAGGATAAGAAATATCCCACAATGAAAGAGCTTGTAGTTTCTCATACCGAAAAAGAGGCGAATGAACTGCCAGATGAACCCCGACGACTAGACTGGACGATAATTGATGCATTCATGAAGGATGGAACTTTTTATCACTCCCCTCTATCAGAAAAGGAGGCTACAACAGGATCATCTTTGTCCGACTTTCCTCTCCACCAAACATAGGGAGATCGGGAGAGGAAGAGATGGAGATCCATGGTCCCTACTGACCAGGTTCATCGTCCTCATTCTCGTTCCAATAGCTAATCATCTATGCGGCTTCAGACCCGGTCGGGGATCAATCAAAATAGAAATAAAGGATCAGGCTTCATTCCCTTATTAAAAAAATAAGGGCTGGGGGTGGGCGCCGATAGGTTTGAATCATTTATAATTCAATCAATACCTAAACTATGAAGAGGGATGTGTATGAATTCAACAACCCGCCTTTGCTACTGGTGGTCCCTACAGCAAGGAGGAGAGGTAACGCGTGTACATGAAAGCAAGCAAAAGAGCAAAACGGCTTATGGCTTCTTGGATCTACTCGCCATCACTCCCACTTGAAGAGGCAGTAGGAGATAGATCCATTCCTTCCATTACGACTGGGGCCTTATTTTTTTAATAAAGTAAGGGGGGGGGGACGGATCAACACCATTTCTTCCTGTTGCCCATTATCAAGATTCATCTTTGATAGGTAGGCCCTAAAGACAATCGATATAGTAGAATTGGAAATCAGCATCCATCATTCCTACCTGCAAGATGGGAGGGGAAGGGAGTAGTTGATTCGTTCCAATTCATTGGTTTAAATCCGGTATAAATATCATAATATGACGGGATCGCCGTCTTGACAAACATGAATAGAAATAGTTCTTTTGTTTTTAATGGTAACAAGAAGAATTGTTTTTTTTCCTCGAAGGAAGATCTTTCTTTGACGAAAAGTTTTATATTTCTAATGGATTGGGCGTACCTTTACTGCAAGAATATGAATGACTCGCTATTCACTCGCGGTTTTTGGGTCATAATCATAAGATTATATAGGAGAGATGGCCGAGTGGTTCAAGGCGTAGCATTGGAACTGCTATGTAGGCTTTTGTTTACCGAGGGTTCGAATCCCTCTCTTTCCGTACCCCTATCTTAACCTAATTCACCAACGTTACCGACCTCAATGTAAAAAATAACAATGGAAAGGTAAATTTATAATTTCCGATCTTTCTATTTGACCCAGTTCATATCTTTGTTTCGTGTGTTCCCGGGAGGAATTCGATCTCTTCAATCTCGGGGTACCGCATCCTCATTTCAGAGGTTATTTTGATCATCCCTATTTTGTGGTGATAAAGAAGACATGCAGATTGAAAGTCTTGATCTAAACAGACATAAAATGAACAGCTCTATGAGGCCAAATTCCGAGTAAAAAGTTTTTTATAAGTAACGAGAAGCTCTCAAGAGTTTCGATCATCAACAACGGAAAAGTCGTAGCGCGTTTAGCACTCAGTGCCAGCAAGACCTTGCATGCGTGGAGCTGTAAAATGGTCAGACACTGACATCGATTCCTGAGGAATTGGTCAGGAAGAACAAACAGGTGAAATATAAGTTACATGGGTTGAGCTTTCAGTAAGCCCTTATTTCTCGGCTCACTAGACGGGGAATATGCGTACAGTAGAAAAAGCTTGAAGCAACTAGCAATGCTACCATCAATCAAGGAGAGTTTTACCAACCCTGCCATCCTAGAGCGTTAGCGTACAAGAAGGGCATTTATCAATTGAGTTAGTCACACATTTTTTCTCAGATGTAGAAGTTTTATTCCGATTGATTTGGTGTTTAGTTGGCTGCACTCTGGGTCTCACCTAAGATCCGCAGTCTACCCGAGGCTATCGTTAACTGGGGCACGAGAGAACCAATGGTCAGTACCTCTTGACTAGGGAAGGGGTTCTTGGGAGATAGCTCTGGTTCGTGCGCATTAGAAGTAGACATGAGTGAAACACCTTGCCTCAGTGCTTCGATCCCATTACGGTCAAGACAGCAAGCAAGGATCTATGTCGTGGAGGATGGTAGTGAAGAAGGAATCCCTCAAAGCGAGGTCAGTGCTCTCGCTTTGAGTTCAGTTCCGAGCCTTAGATAGGAATTCTTGGGCTTCTCTCGACCTGTGAAGAAAAGCTTTATCAGATGTTTTTGATAGCATGGTCGGATAATCGGCATCTGTCCCTCGAGAAAGAGTAAGATAGGCAAAAAGGCATAGAGACAACAGCGGTAATGCCGCATCTCTCGATGAGAAGGAATCCTGGAAAGAAGAGCAAAGAAAAGCCCTTCTTCTTCTGCCTTTTGACTCTATCTTGCCCTTTAGGGAATTGCGGAGTGAATGAGTGCAACAAAACAAGGAAAGAAGGCTATAAGCTGCCTACATGGAATTACTCTTCATGCACATTTCCCAGAAAGAGTATATTGCGATAATCGGATGCTAAGTCTCCCTGGCTTCCTTCCTCCAGCGGATCTGTGGGCATTAAAAGAAGAAAGACTTTCAGGTTCTTCGCCACATTCAAGCTTAGGAAAGAAAGGCTCCCGTTCGTGCCCTGTAAGAAGGAAAATTAGAAAGGAAGGCATAGTCGAAAAGACTAGCAGCTTCTCTGTGCATGGATATCTAAACTATTGGATTAGCGGCATTGGATTAGTGGCATTATAATTCAAAAAGACTTTCGCGAAGCAGGAAAACAATCAGGTAATCAGGAAAGGCAGAAAGGGTAGAGCCTTAGTTACTCGCAGCTCAAATAGCCAAGGTCGGTGGAAAAGGAATAGTACAGCTTGTTTGGATAAAGGAAGCATTCATACTCGACCCGCGTCTGGACGCCCCTCTCGGGCTCACTTCCTGACAACCCAGCCCACAACAGGAAATGGACAGGCATTGACAAAAGCCGAAGCCTCTAACGATTTTTAAGCTGGGTAACGGGTACCCTATCGGAAAGGGGTTTTCGTCTACCTCCCAAGCATATGGCGGGCTTATAGGGCGCTGGTCTCCGTTAGGCTTTGAGTCTAGGAGTATAGCGATGGCTTCATCCACCGGTCCTACCATGGAACGAGTTTCTTCGCGCTTGGCCTTGAAATTTCGAGGCATCTTTCCCAAGACAAGAAGCGGCGTCGGATCCCGGTAGTGCGGTAGTACGCCCAGCAGAATGTCGTAGCCATCGTGTCCCAATCGGCCACGGAGCGGGGAGGAATTGCCATATACCATTCAAGCGCATTTCCTTTCAGAGACAGAGGAGACTGCTTTAGAAGCAAGGCTTGATTGGTCGCCGAGTTTCCACAACGGGCCGTAAAATATATCAGATGCTAAGGGGGCACCCCTTTCCGGCATACATGCAGAAGTTGGGGATGGTATAGCTGTCCGGATACCATTCACTATCAACCCATTCTGTGTACGGTGGCTGGTAATTAGCAAGGGCCTGAGCATGCTGCGCATCCGGCCCATCTAAAACTTGTAATCGAACCCGCCTTTCTCCTGCTTTGAATGCCGGCCTATTTACGGGTCCACGGCCGTATCGACAGAGACCTTTACCTCATTCTCCGCCCCCCTTAAAGTCTCGGGCTATTGCGACCTTAGCTCGGCGTTCATCTTTCCGGTCTAGCTCAATGATGAGCTCTTTAGATGTTCAGTCTGTTCTGACGGATATAACGTTGCATGTCATCATCATGGGAACCTCATCATCGCTGGTATCCTCGGGTCCCGACGGATATCCGTCTGCAGGCTTAGAGCTTTGCCACCAATGAATTCATTATCATACTCTATCTAATTATAATGGCTTAATTGGTTTTGGTTTGGACTCTGCTCTCACTAACGTCGTAGAAAGCCATTCGTCAAGCGACCAAGCAATATGTGTCAATGTACTCTTTATGTACCCCGATACCTATTGAGTAGCAAATCTCTGCACTCTCGTAGTAAATTATCCTTTCCTCGATGAACTGATGAACTCAAGTCCAGGCTGGGAACAAAAATACCACGAGATGTGGAGCGCGATAAAAGAATTTATCTCTCCAAGCTAGGAGGTTAAAGAGCTGTATTAATAGCTGCTTTAAGTCTTAGCTCTTTAGGAACGACCAGTAAGCGTAAACATCCGAAGGCGATTAATGGTTATTAGTCGTATCATTTTCACCTTAGCTGATAACCTTGCTTCGCCACTTATGCTAGCCGAAAGAAAGGCCTATGAAAGCTGTATTAAGTTAAGGAGAACACCCTTCTTCTTTCCTTTACTAAAGCAGGGTTCAATCTCTCCTTCCTCCTGCTCTGGTTAGCACGGAAAAGCTGGTTTAAGTCTTTCCTCTCTGTTTCCTTCCGTGTCGTTCCGGTCTCTTTTCCCTTTTCTAAGCTATATCAACATAGCCAACTAGAAAACTCATCCGCTTGTCAATTCTTGGTGTAATACTCACTTGTAAATGATTGGTGTCAGAATTTATTACTGATCAGGCGTGCTCAGTCTCAGTGTAAGAATTAGGAATTCCTCTTCCAACCCGTCCCAGAATGGGCGTTATGGCAAAGAACAAGAAGAAAACTAAAGGAGAAATTTGTCCAATAGTAACAAATGGTGCCTCCACAGGTTGACATCCGATCCAACCTAGTAATAAGCAATCCGCCAAAAGCAACCAAAATATTCCTTGGTAAATCGGGCGAAAACTTGAACTACGCACATACATACTTTTAAAAAAAGGTAAAGCCAACAGACATATAAAAACTGGTGCTATTGCGGCTACACCTCCCGATTTGTCAGGTATACTACGAAGAATGGCATGGATCGGTAGGAAATACCATTCCGGCACAATATGAGGCGGGGTGGGCATCGGATTAGCAGGTATATAATTGTCGGGATGCCCCAAAACATTGGGAGCATAAAAAATCCAAATAGAAAAAAAGATAGCAAAAGCTACCCAACCTACTAGATCCTTTACATAAAAATAAGGGTAAAAAGAAATTTTATCCATCTCTGAATGTACACCCAATGGATTATTTGATCCATATTGATGCAATGCGGCCAGATGAAGAAGACTGGCGCCTACTAAAATAAAGGGGAGTAAATGATGAAGACTAAAAAAACGATTTAAGGTGGCATTGTCCACGGAGAAACCAC
>CM065915.1:517500-527500 GCA_033439115.1 Firmiana major
ATTGATTGCACTTTTTTTAGGAGCTCATAGTTTCTCTCGCGGTAGTGCGCTTACGGCGTGCTCGCACCGGTCGACTACAAGGCCCATGCCTTGCTGCAGCAATGGCAACAAGGGGACGAACCGTGGTAATCTTAGCAACAGGGCTGAACGTCTCCTCATAATCCTGCCCATATTTAATTGTTGAGTGAACCTCTTTGCCACTAAGCGAGCACCGGACCCCTCCTGTCAACCCCTTTAGAAAAGCCTGATTTTGATTCGCAAGTCTTAGAGATGGGCCTGCCCAACACTTTCTTATTATTCATTATCCATCCGTTGGAATTTGTGTGTGTTTTTTTTTTTAAAAAATGTTTACCAATGATTATTAAAATTGTAAAAGACGCTGTTAGTCACAGAGCCTTAGACTCGATCCGCTGTAACTAACAGCGCTATTTCTGGAACACGGAACTCCGCTCCCGGGCCAATATATAATAAACCATGACCATCTATCTTTTTATCTTTATATCGTTATATATATATAAATATAGGGCTTTCACTGCCTCCCTTAATACAGTACAACACGCATTTTTGGGAGGTTTATTTTCTTTATAATCAGAGGAGAAGCTATCTTACTTTCCCGGTAGTGTGCCTTCTGGTTTCGGTGAGGAGTGAGCCGGAAGGAACAAATAATCTTGAAAAAAGCTTCTTATTCATTCAACAAAGCATCAGTAACTGATTGCGGACCAATCAGGCATTTTATTTTAGAAAAGAGAAGGGAAGAGGATCCCATCGAGTAAGCATGTGGAAGACAAAAACGGAAAGAAAGACAGGAGAAAAGAAAAGGTTGCTGTTGCCAAGGCCTACTCCTCGACCATTTTAGATCGGAAATCACCTATTCAATCAGTTGGGAGTCCCGCCATGCAACCTCCATACCCCATGGAAGAATCCAATCAAGACCGAAAGAAGGACGCTGTCATTGAATCTATTACATCGCACTATTCTTTAATTTTTTACATAGAAAAAAGGTACTCAACCAGAGAGAAAGGTAGAACCAAAGGAAGGCTTCTTTGATTCAATTGAACGGTGCGAACGCGTTATCTAATCAGTTCCCATGGGAGAGCCAGTTTCTTCCAAAGGTCATGATGGAAAGGTCTCGAAAGAGACTTTGGCTGAGAAAGAGACTGTTCACGGAATAGATCTAGTTGTGGTTGTTTAGGTTGAAGTGAGACGATCAGCCGCGTGCTTGGTGGAGCCGGGGGAAGTCTTTATTTTCTTTTTTCATTATGCACGCAGAGGGTCTGTATACCGGAAAGTGAGGTTGGGTCTCCACAATCTATTTTTTTCATAATCTCTTATAGTTGGGAACCCCCTCTGCCCACTGGTAGGATGACCAAAAACCGATTCCGCCACAACCTTCACTATTTTGTCCTTTTATCTATAAAGCTCGATCCCTCCTTCCTCAAAGGCCATTAAACAAAGTGGATGGAGAGTAAGGATACGAACGAATAGCTCTTGCTTGAAATAGAGAGAGACTGATTTTGATAACGATTGCTTTAATGTAATGATTTAAGTTATGATTTCGTTGAACTAGTACGTCTTGTTCCCTCTTATAAATGGGGGAAAGCTACTTTACTAATAAAAAGAAAATAGGGCTCGTGTGAGATGGATCGCATTGTGAGTATGATTCCCAATGTATCTACCAGAACAAAAAAATATAGGAAAGGTTAAGGGAAACGAAAGGTAATGCTAATTTAACGGTGTGATAAGCTACTAGTTCTTCAACTGAAAAATATAGTAGAATAATGGACTGCAAAGGCAGGCTAGCCACCCGGGAAAGCACCAAAGGAAATATATAGATCTTAAGGAAAGCTACTCCTACCTAATAGCAAGATAAAGAGGTCTTAGCCTAATATAGACGAAAGATTCAATCAGCTAGTTGTAAACCCTGCAAGTAGATAATTGAAGAAGTTGGTTCAGTGAGGCTTTCTTTTTCAAATTGTCATTCTTGAATTGCATTTCCCGGTGAAAGCGGTTGGTTTACTTAAAAGATCCAATTTTTATATAAGTCAATTGAGTATTTAATGAATCGATCTTTCTAGAGGTACTTGCTCTACCCCAAATTCGTTTCCTCAAAAACAACCTTTCCCTTTACTTACACAACCGGTGAAATTTGGCCTCTGATTGAAGGAGTGAAAGAACCCCAAAGAACGAGTGAATACGGCGGTTGTAGTTGAGAATGTTATGCCTGCTCTGGATTGCCATAAAAACAATACCCTATATGAAAAAAATATATGATAAAAAGAGGAGATTTTTTTCCCTTCCGGGCGACTTTCTATGAATGAGAGTGGCGAGATGCTATTCTTATTTTTTTAGTTTACGAAAGACTAAAACGGATGGTATTGACATAGAGAGCGCCCTGGATGTTGAACCACATTCAGAAGAGCGGGCACGCTCACTCTTGTCGGAGCCTTCTTCTCCAAAGAGACTCACTTCTAGGGGAGCGGGGGCTCTCTACAAGGATTCTGGAGATCCGGAGAGAGGAAAGAAGATTATAGACTAGTCCAGCGACAAAGTTCAGTCAAAATCAGTCTCCATCCATCACATCGTATGGAGTGGAAGAAAAAAGGTTAAATATATACGTCAGCGACGGTGCGGTCTTCAAAGCGAACCAAGTGTATCAAGGAAGCGGAAACAATAACTCTTAATCAGAACCAGCATTTTCTGGTGGTAAGGTTTCTAAAAAAGGTACAGACCAGGTAAGGTAGTGAAAAACGTAGACAGCCGCGAAGGATGAGGCAATCTCAGATTGTTCACGTTCAGACACTGCGTTTGGTTCATCACCCGTTGAGAAGACTGTAGAAGAGGTAGCATTCGCAGACCAAAGTAAAGCCTGCAGGGGATTCTTCATAGCATAGCAAGAAGGAGGGGCATGCTCAATACATAAGGACTAGTAGAGGCAGTAGAGGTTGCAATGTTGGTGCTTCACCATGAGGCAATGAAGATTGTATGCTTTCCTTTTCACTTCTAAATGAAAGTTAAACTAAACCGATTCAAATCTCTTTTCCATTCAGAAAGAGGACTCCCATACAATACGCATTGCCTTTTTTTGATTTTTCTTATGTGTCATTTGTAAAAAGAATTAGATTTCCTTTGTAGTTCACTAAGAGGGAGTTCACATCAGTACTTCGCAGGAAGGGTAAAAAAACCTCTTTTAGTCTTTGTTAATAGGGCGGCTACAAATAGCTAGCTTTGAAAGAACCGACTTTCCCCTTGAAAACCACTAGAGCTTCTTCCCCTTGCATGCATGGTAACAATGATTAGCATTTCCTATTCTAATTGATCGAGCCTCCCCCAGGTAGCAGTCTTTAGCAACCGTCCATGCAAGAGTAGCACCTGCGCCTATAGCAAAGGTTAAAAGACCACCTGCAAATAAGGTAGTAATGCCTCTTGACAAGGATAAAGCTTTGTGCAGTACTAAAGCAAAGACGATCATGCCCTTCGCAATGCTTCGTGGATCTTATGAAGAGCATTCGCGGGTATCAAAACAAAGTAAAAAGCAGGTCTGATTCATGGCATTCCGAAAAGGCCTCATTGTGGGATGAAGAGGCGCAGATTTGAAGAGGAACTCTTGGCATCGAAAGCTATTCTGTAGCTCTACCCCGAAGTCGTTTCCATCTAGGTCTGTGAGCTTGATTGCCTTTCCTGGAAAAACTTCTTTGACTACATAGGGTTCACCCCAATTGGGCTTGAACTTTCCTCTAGGATCATGGGGAGGAGCCCGATTCTCTTTTAAGACTAGATCCCCTTGTTGCACATGTCTGATCTTTACCTTCTTATGGAAAGCTTTGGCAATCCTCCTTTGAGAACCCTGGGTATGGTGGAGTGCCTTCATCCTCTGTTCTTCTATCAGATTCAGTTGCTCAAACCTGCCCCTTGTCCATCCTGCTTTCGGTATTTCGGATTCCAGGGCGACCCTAAGGGATGGAACTTCCAATTCAACAGGTAGCACTGCTTCCATCCCATAAACCAGGGAGTATGGAGTAGCGCCGGTGGAAGTCCGAATGGAGGTCCGATACCCCCACAGGGCCAGTGAAAACTTTTCGGGCCAATCTCGATATGTGTCTGTCATCTTCCGCGGGATCTGACCTATGTTTTTATTTGCTGCCTCCGCTGCTCCATTGGTCTGAGGCCTGTACGGCGAGGATTTGTGCTGTTGTATCTGATACCGAATGCATAGCTGCTCAACTTCTTTTTTGAAGTGAGATCCCAGATCTGAAATTAGCTCGTGTGGTACTCCATATCGGCGGATTCTGTTTTCTTTAATGAACTTGGCCACTTTTGCCGATGTCAGTGTTCGATAAGATGCCGCTTCAACCCATTTGTAAAGTAATCAATTGCCACTAAGATGTATTCGTGTCCATTTGATGCTTTGGGTGTCACCTTTCCGATGATGTCAATTCCCCATCCCATGTGCAAAATGGCCATGGAGAGGTAAGATTGTGAAGTAAGGCCGGAGGCACATGAATAAAGTTTGCATGAATCTGACACTTGTGGCACTTTTTCACGTACTGATGGCAATCGTTCTCCATTGTTATCCAGTAAAAGCCTCATGATCTTTTGCCTAAATTCCCCCATTCATGTGGGGACCACAGACCCCATTGTGGACATCTTCCAAAATCTTTTCTGCTCCTCTGTCACACATAAAAGTGGAATCCCATCGTAGGAGCGTTTATAGAGATCGCCCCACACACAACGAATTGCATTGCCAACCTCCTGATTGTCTTTTTATTATTTTCCGTTGCATGTTCGGGATACGTTTGGTGTTCAATATATTCCCTGATGTCAGTAAACCATGGTTTACCTTCGGGTGCCCTTTCAATGGCCCAAATATAACTCTTGAACATGCCGGGAATAAACTCAATTCTTTCTATTAGGTTGTAATACACCGGGCTGCCTCTTTGTTCTATGGTGATTGGGCGGACTTTCACTCCCTCAGGAATGTTTATCATGGAGGCCAGTGTTGCCAATGCATGCGCGAATTTCTTTTTTTTGGTAGTGGAGTGAAACTTATTTTCTTGAATTGCTGAGTGAGCTTTTCAAGATAAGCATGGTATGGCAAAAGTTTTTCATCTTTGGTTTTCTTTCTACTTTCCTTGAGTTTGGCAGATGATAAGCGCCGAATCCCCAAAGACTTTTATTTATTTTTTTTTTAGGGTCAAGGCAGCCTCTAGTCCATGGATACATGCTTCATATTCTGTGGTATTGTTAGTTCCTTCAAAGTTGAGCTTAATGGCAATGGGGATGTGCGATTCATCAGGTGCAATCAGCAATGCCCCTACTCCGTACCCATTTTGATTAGCGGCGCCATCAAAGTACAATTTCCATGCCCTGCCCTCCTCTTCTGTTACAGCTAATTCCTCGTCTGGGAAGCAATCCTTAAACTCATGTTCCTCCTTGATAGGGTGTTCAGCAAGGTGTTCTGCTATCGCCCTTCCCTTAATGGATTTTTGGGTTACATACGTGATGTCGAATTCAGACAGAAGCAGTAACCCTCTTGCGGTCTTTCCCGTTAAGGCGGGTTTCTCGAACAAATACTTATTTTTTGGGGGTCCATGCGAGCAAGCTTTTTAAAGTGCCCGTGAGCACTTGAAGTTTTCCCAATACCATTCCTACCGTGGAGTGCCTAAGAAGACTATCGAGACTACCAGGCATAAGATAAGGTGTCTACCGTCTCTGCCGTGCCACCTATCCGTGGAATATATTGTGCATGTCGGTCTTAGCCTAAAAATAAATACCATGATAAAATACACAATAACAGGTTGGTCCACACCTACAAGGACTAGGTCTACCTTTACCTTAAAAAGGATTTTAGACTGTTTGAGAGATGATTCATTATGTGATATCAATGTCAGGAGAGCTTATTCTACCGATAAAGAACGTATCATTAATGAGTTTTGGCTTCGTTTCTACAGGGAGTTAAAAGTGCCATGTAAATATAAATCTGATTTTGATAGGTATCAGGATTGTGTTATAATGTTATTGAATGAATCTAAGAAGAATAAATCAATTAATAATGATGGGTTTATAGACTTCTCCACTGCTGAGTTAACGGATTTACAGAATAAGATTGAAGATCTAACTATGAACTTCGATGAGAATAGTATCTTTAAGAACACTCCTCACTTAATAAATATATTGATAGATAATGATCTTTAGCGCAGTTTAACATAAAAATCTCCTTTAAAGCTAAGATGCCTTCAATTCATACCCGGGTTGACTTTCCGCTCTGGTCTCATCAGTATTATAGACCGAAGGTTGTTGTCTTAGAAAGGATGCAACTAAGCCGCTTGAGAAAGTAGATAGAGAGAAGGGAGTGTTGATCCGGCAGTTTCAACACGGGTTCCTCTGTTATGGCTCGCTTGAGCCCAACTGGTTCGCATAGACACGCAACTGGAAATAGGATATGCTTCTTAACTGGTCTTGTTCAAAGTTAAACTATTTCAAGATCTTTTCAAAAAGATCAGTAAAGATGCTATTCCCGAGAACACTTACAACAATAAAGAGTAAAAGAAGACTAACTTGAGGATGTCACGTGGAAGCTTTCCAAAATCCATTTAACCGGAGACGGGATCAAAACTACTTAGATAAGTAAGGGCCTTCAAAAATTCAACATTAATAAATTGAAAAATCCCCTCAAACATCCGATTGATTCTTACCCGAGCTTTAGAGTTCAGACTTGGATTCCGTTAGGGAGTTCCTGGGTACAAGTTCAGTCCGAACGGAAGCACTGAATCTGGCCAATAACATCTTCGACGTGCTCATAACCTTCGATCAATCTCAGTTGATCACTCTTCCGAGAGTCCGAGTCCTAATATGATATGGTTAACCAGAGAAGAATACACATTAGGGTCAATGCGTTATTTATCAATTAAGAGAAAGGAACCTCGTCACTGTTAACATCCTCTCCTGTTGCACCATTCCCAGAAGCTGGCGTCACCCAAGCCAAAGGGTATGACGACAATAGAGCGGAATCGTCTGTGGTTGACTCCTATGGGGTCCAAGTTCGAGAGATTTTTACAAGGCAGGAAGGCCCAATGGCATCCATTCTCCGAAACTAATTAAAATATCAGTCAGACGCCCTTCTCCCTTAACCGGGAGGTGGATCAGGCCTAAACAATGAATGAGAATGAGCGGATTCCGTTCCTGCAATCCACATAAATTAGAGCAACAGTCGGGAATGAAAGAGTAGGTATCCCGTAGTGGATGCTAGGCTGTGAAGTCATCAAGTGGGAAGCTCTTATCCCAACCTTCTCTTATGACTGGGGCTAGCTTAGCCTTTCGAAATGAAAGTGCTTTTCTCATTTCTACAAAGATCTGAACAACTCCTTAGAGAGGCTTGAATTCTTAAGATGAAGAGCTTGGATTCATAATCTACATAGAAGAGAAAGCTATGTGATCTTAGCTACTAGCACCTACTCGACAACAGATCAACTTCAGGTCAGACATTGGCATACCCTTATGTATAGGATAAAGATGTTCTTGACAACACGATGTAGCGGTCGGGAATCTATATCAATAGGCTATGGCACTACGGAGAAGGGGGGCATTTAAGCTTATAAGCTTTTTTCAAGCACTCGATAACGAAGAAGTAAACAACTGAGGATTACTCCTGTTGAAGCTGAATCAAAGCTATAAAGCGAGGACGGGACAACGAGTCATCTACTTGCCTGTGAACCAGAGCTAATGATTGTTGATCCTCTACCGTAGTTGAATTCACACCAACTTACTCTAGACAAAGATAAGATAACGATTTGGCGATTTGAATGCCATATATGACTTGACTCTATCAATTCCGGAACCCTCCAAAAAGAAAGAGATTCCACTTGAGCTATTCTCGTTCTAACGACAGAAGCGGATTCAAGCATTCGTTCCGAGTAGCCAAGAGACAGAAGAGCTTATATTTCAAGCATTCCCCTTGATGCAGGAAAACTTCTTAATCATTTAACTGGGTATGAGAACTCCTCACTTATAGTAGAAATTCTTCCAAGAACGGATTCTTCTTAATGTTGTTGATTTGAGAACATCTGCTGCTGATTTCAATAGCCAAGTCAAGCTTTCCAGCAGGCGAGACAGATGCCGATTCTACCTCTGCCAACTCCCTCTTTATAGCAGGATTTTCTTAACCAAGAGCTAGCTTATGGATATCAGATATCGATATCGGAAGATCAGGCCCATCACTTCATCTTGACTTAGAGTATTATCTTGATTTAGAGCCTTTCCCTGTTGCCTGCCTGGGATGTGTGTCCTCTGATCTAAATACGAGCTCCTGTTTGCTTTCTGGCAATGAGCTAGCTTAACCCTGATTGCTTAAGGCTTAATACAGTCATGTTGGATCTCCTATTCGTACTGCTACCAGGAAGAAAAAGACTGGACTGGAACACTGGACGAAGGACCGATTCCACCACCAAGCCTTTGACCTATAGCTTTGATAGCCCAAAACTAAAGCCAATTCCATTACTTACATCAATCTCATGGTTATCCCGCGATCGCATTGTTGATTCGTCAACTACCATCTTTCTTTGCTCAATGGAAGAAAATGCATCCATCCTTACCACCATTATTATCAGGTGAATAGCGCTTTACCGGGCCAATAACACTTGCATATCGAAAGTCCTAGAAACCATTATGGCCTACGTTTATCATCCAAACCAGATCTTCATCTTACTGGATTCTATAAATCTAGAATCCAGTTACCAACTATATATGAAATATAAAAATCTCACTATTCAAAGTAGTGGGTAAGGGGGTTAATGAAAGAAAAGGTTCCTAAGGAGCATCTTGACTCTCGAAGTTGGGAACGTACAGACCATGATCTGTTCTCCAGCCACACAGGACTTGGACTATGTCTCTCGGCGTAATTGACTACAGCCCCACTCCACTCTTCTTTCATTTCGATACAATTCGAGTAAAGGGTACTGAAACGGGGGCTACACTCCTCCTCGATATGATCGTGACTACGTTCGGACTCTTTTCTTTCAACACCAATCTGAGGAGCACGAGTTCTTGGGAATCATTCTGGTAGGAACAATGGTATCATCTATAGGACTCCGCCCTTGCTGGTAAGACGCCAGATGCGAGGTTGATCAAGTTCTTTCTAGGCTGCGAAATATCAACAAGTGATCGAATGGCTTTCCACACAAATCAGAAGGGGTAGCGTACATCAAAAGGATGCAACTCGGTCTAATGTAATGGAGTAGTGATTGCTCCTCCAAAACCAACGGGAGATTACTTCCAAATCACAAAAAGAGAAATTTTAATTAGAAGTATGGAATTTATACCACATACTCTCCCGGAACACCTTTCGAAAGGAAAGAAGAAAGACACCTATCTCAGGTACTGGGGTTCGTCTTCTTGCTCCTCATTCGTGGTGGTTCATGGAAATGTCATAACATGCATAGGCGATCCAAGCCTAAACAAGCCTAAATAGGTGGGCTTTGCCTTCCTTTACTCAGCTAGTCGTGGGCGCAATAATATTCCTCTGCGTACTTCTGAGCGGAAGCCCCCCTCTTTCAATGTTTTTTGGTGGAAAGCACTTGTTTTCATCTCCTATCAGGATCGGGCCAGTACATGAGGATCGTCATAACATAGATGGGATCCCTCTTTTCAAGGCGAGTTCCTTAAGCTTAAGCTGACATGCTCCCGATGAACCCTGTACTGTACAGGAAGATCCTCACGAGGAGTAAGCCCCTACCTGGCTGGGAGCAAGCAAAGCTAAACAATTTCCCCTTTCTTTAGACTCATTCCCAGGTTGATCTTTTTGTTCATTAACGGGCTAAGCCTCTTTCTGGCCTTTTAATCGGATGAGGTAATTCAATCGTGCATGGAGTGGATTGGTCCAGTATCATTAGGGTAGACTTGCACTTATGTAGGTTTCGCCTGATTTGATTCACTGCGCTCTTTCTTTTTGTGTGCTGCCCGTTTTCTGTCTCAGAGATGGGATTTTTTCTTTGTCTCATAGGAGTTT
>CM065915.1:532500-557500 GCA_033439115.1 Firmiana major
GGATTCATTCGAGGCATACTATCTAAGTGCCTCTCCAGTGACGACCGTTTGAAAAGGGAAGTCATCAGATGAACTTTTATGGAAGCAGCGGCTATAGGTCTTGTTTTGTTTCCAGCCTGTCTTGTCTTCCAGTTCAGAAAGAATAGAACATTCGATCATGTCTGATTTCGAACATTCGATTCTACCTCTCATGGATGAGGGTTACGCAGAGGCATAGCAGGGAGCGACAACCGCCTTTCCTTAACTTCAGGGAAAGAAAGGAGCAGCTTGATCAGCCATTAGAGATCGCCTTCTAGACCTTCACCTAGATTACATCACGGAAGCAAAAGAGGATGCATCTCATTGAATGTGGTTAAGCATAGCCCGGGAGATGATGTATTCTAGGGGGGAGCCCTTTTTACTCGTATCAGACACGAAATGAACGAAACTTGACTTTTTTCAAGACATACGAGGCATACTCATCTGAGTCTTCTCTTCACCCGGTTCGAGAACTAGATCTCCTTGATTAAGCAGTCCCACAGGCACGGTCAGGAATCAACGTAGGATCCTACAAAACAGTTTAGAGGAGGGAGGACGTTCTATTTATAGATTCAGAGTTTCGCCCGTAAGCTATTGATTGATTCGGGATCAGAGTGACTCAGGGGCCAGCGGTTCCTAATTTTCCTTTGAAGGTTGGGTTCAGGCCAGGAAAAGAAAGACCCCTTTCTCTGTCATATGGTCTAAGGGTGAAGTCAAGGCACTCTGGCATCGTGAGAGGAGCTTGAAGGCTCAGGAAGAGAATCCGCTTTGACAGAAGTTTCAGTATCCCCGTGTGAGTTTTCTCTCTTGCTAGAGTATGGAGTCAGGCACAACAGCCCAATCAAACAAAGAATTCGAATCGGCTTGACCTAGCTACCGGGCTTAGCAGTCAAAAAAGAAGGAAAGGTTTTGACAAAGAAATGATTTTCGGGTGAGAAGAAAATTCCTTCTTTCAATAGGCAACAAGGGAAGAAGCTTTGTGTTTGCTTGACCGAGTTGACGACGAGGTGAAAGAGTTTAGCCTATGACTAGCAAGGAGAAGAATGCCTATTCATAAGAGAAGGGAAGGGAAGCGAGAAAAGCCCTGACTTCATCTACGATAATCGAAAATAACATCACTGGCGCAATTTCTTTAGTTTATGGAGTAGGCAGATCAGTCTGTTACCAGAAGCTCATCGGCAAGAAGCGGAACAGCTCAATTGCGATATCGAAAAGACAGGAACGGATCCCCTGTTGAAAGATATGTATTTGTCCCAGCCCGATCAATTTACTTGCGCCTACGAGACTTTAGGAGGTCCCCCAGTAGATTAGGGGAGCAGGCCCAAAAGGAAGAGGCCACCGAAAAGAAGGTATGGTTGTGGGAGAGGAAGGACTTCGGCAACGAGTTAACCCACTGTACCAATAGGCGCAAGAAGTGGAGTTCCGGTATTCAGAATAGAAGGTCCGAACCTGGGCATCCTCACTAGTCAGCCATGCCGTCCTTTCTTCAACCAGTATCTGTTTGGTTTGAGAAGCCAGCACGAGAACGAGTTGAACCCGCTTGACCGAAAGCTTGATTTCCGTGACGAGGAAAGAAAGCAAAAGCAATGAAAGAGGCCAGTGCTTCCGACTATGACTTTGAAGCCCGGTCTCAGAGTCGATTAGGGAATGGGGTTCCTCGCCTTTAGAAGTGGAAGAAAATGAAGTCCTTCTAGTCATCCCCGAGGGTATTCCCAAGGAAAAACTTTCTGTCTGAGGCCAGGCCAATCTCTTTAGATAAGAAATTAGAAGTAGAAGATCTTGATGTTCCGGCCGAGTCAAGAAAGTCATCAGAGCGGCTGTTGGGTAAGCCAGAGAAAGAATCAACATCAAATGAACATCGTCTCTCAGTGATTAGCGAGACCTGTTCCGACCGATAGATGAGTTCGAAAATTCGATTAGGGTAGGGCGAGCAGTCCCCACTAGATAGGCAGGGAGCAGCTCGACGATAAGTATCGGAGATGGAGCAAACTCCTCACAGCACCCAACGGGCAAAAGAGGTGATGAGCTCAGTGTAGGGAAGGGAGAATCTTCTCTCAGGTCTTCATCTCATGGATGAGGGGGAGAAGCAATATCGAAAATAACATCTCTTACTAAATATGAAATTTTTTTTGTAGCGAGTAGCAAGAACAGATTCCACGCCAACAGAAAGAAAAAGGAGCGATGAATAGTTTCTCTTTCCTTCCAAATTCAAGATAGAAATCAAAAGTTATTCCATAAAAATAGGAATCTGCTTTCTTAGCATGCGCATCAACCGACACAGACTCTGAAGCGGGCTCAAGAGCAACCGGTCCTGGATAAAATAAAGTAGATATAGCAAGACGGACTTTCTTTTTCCAGGTGGCAGAAAAGTATAAAAAAAAGTCTGCTTTTCGGGCTGAATCCTAAAGTAGCAGATACAACAAAAGAGGTCCTGACTTTACTTTTCAATAACAGAGGCAAAAACTTACTGGGTGGACCTGGGGAAATTCATCCAAAGTTTTTAGTATCTAAATCCGCAGAAGAGGAGCCCTTGATCCTAGATAAGTAAACAGATATGCCTATGGCTATAAAGATAGCCAGCGCTATTCTCAACTTAGTCTCTCAGAAGTCAGCTCGTCGTAACTCTAAAACACGACGTTAGCGGGGTTGAGCTCCTCATGCAGAAGTACAACAAACATAGGACAGCCGGGAAGCTCCTACTTTTTGTGGTCCTCAGTCAACGGGATCGGAGACTGGACGTCTATTTAACTATCCCGCTTTTGCTCTAAGAAAGGCAGATGCCTATGCGGGATCATTATGAACAGGTTACGAGGCCTGAAGCGGAAGCGGCAATTGAACTGTCGGGGGGACTGGATCAATCAAATCAACTACTCGGTCAACCGGATCTCTAACAGGCACTGGAATTGGACGATATAGTGGCGGCTATGCATCCCCGAAATGGGGGGAAATTCTAAATAGTTTTGAATTGGTACTGCCATCCTTGCTTCTGTCCCCGTTGCCTCTGATAGCTATGCCCCCGCCTCTCTTTTTGTCTCTGTGACTCGCTTCTCGGGTCTCGATCTCAAAAGGGTACTTGTATGAAAAAATCGATATCTTTCAGGTGCTCCCGGCTCTGGAGCAGGCTCTGGCTCTAGAAATGGGTAGGGATGCCTAGCAAAGGTGAATAATTAGGCTATTCTGCTGCTGCTGGTCATGGAAAAATGGATGAAACTGAAGGGTCTGCTTCGACGCTCTCGACCTTCAACTCCGGATTATGCTATGGCTTTCGAACCCATATGGGAGCTTCTGCCGGCTCAGATGCTTTCTTTGCCACAGATGCCTTCGGTTTGAGGTCGGGGACTTTTCAATTTTTGGCGGCTGGTGGCTGTGATGCTAGGCTAAGTGCTGTTAGTGAGACTCGGTAAACCCGGTCCACTGTAGGTGCTACTTCTTGCTTTTTTGCCCTCATTTCTCTGTGATTGGCTTTAGAACCGGGAGAAAAGAGTCAACAACAATCAATCAGTCAGTTATGCCTCTCCTCTTCCTGCCTCTCTAGCTGGCTTGATCTTTGACTCTCGAACGGTGTAGGAGTGAGCCATGAGAGCGTCAAGTAGCAGAGGTAGCGTTGGAAGCTTTGGGAACAGGACCCTCTCATCGAAAAGATGATCTGCCTACTTCCCATCGTGAACAGAGTCGCTAAGAGACAGAAGAGCTTATTTCAAGCAATTCCCTCTTGAGTAGCGAAAACCCATTCCTAGTGCTAACTACTAGAAGTGTTTTACTAGCCAGTGGTACCAATGAAAAACATGGGAGTTTTGGGTGTAACATTCTTTTTTATTACAATACGAAATTTTTCATTCAGATTCCTCGTGAGAACCCACCAATGCATCTGCAGCAAGAAGTTCTTTGATTCACATCGGTGAAAATGAAAGATTCCAACTTCTCGTTCCCAGCTGGGTGTGAGTGATTTGGAAGACGTAGGTCACAGATGAGATTCCAACAGGTTTGTATAAGATGGGCATGGAAGGAAGCTCTCCATTAAGATTCTCGAGACGCACGAATATAATAGAAGAAGAAAAGAAAGAAAGTTTTCAGGTTGAGGAATGGCCTCTCTCGTCGATCTACTGAATAAAAAAGAGCTACTACTCAATAGCTGGTTAAGATCTTATTGGTAGACTTTTTCAGATTTGTTTGGTCCGGAACGAGACAAGTATGTGTGTAGATAGGACGCGAGATGAATCACAATGTCCTGCTGACAAAGACGACAAGTTCTCACATACCCTGAAACCTCTTCCTCAATCTTTGGTCAGTTAAAGCTAAGGGCCAGATTCCTTCTAATGAGTCTCCTTGTCTTTGTAACCAGCATGAATGAAGGAAGTCAGCAACGAGAGAGAGGGCAGAGTAACAGCGTCCCTCTTCCCTATCTGACTAGAAAACCTTTGCAGTAGCGGGATTAGTCCTTTGGTTGGGCTAACTTGAATCTGTTTAGTTTTACACTAAGCCTCATCTGAGTGCTATATACATAGCTCCTTGATTACTTATCAAATCAAATGAACATTTTTTAATCACTTTAAAACCTCGATCTTATTAGCTTAGTAGCAGCCGTGGAAGTTATAGTAGTTCTAGCAGAGTAAGCTAGAAGATGATTACAGGGACCCAGAAAGATAGGCTTGCTTTTGAACCCCCTAGGGAACCATCAACCTAGTTAGCAATAGAGCGTTCACAGGCTAGGGGAAAGATTACGCCTTAAGTGAAGAGTCTTAAAGGTCCGGTCCGGGTCTCCAAGGCAGGCAATATCTACGTCTTTTCTGTTAAGTAAAGTCATATTGACCTCCAAGGCGCAAGCTAGTTGTTTTCCTGCTCCTGTCCCGCATTGGTAGTCGAAGAGGGCTAGATCCTGAGAAAGGGGTGATAATAGGTGAGATTATTCAAAAGTGCTTTCATATTCATAAGTGCTCAGTGCTTTCGCGCTTTGTCACCCCTACTATGATATAGGTAGATCCTCGTGGTCGAGCTCACTATTTATTGATCGCCTCAGCTAAATACGGCTTGGAAGCCATTTGTTTGCCCACTCAAAGCATTGGTTTTTGTCAAGGGGTATGTATTTCCATTGCTTTCCCAAGAAGGGCTCTCGTGTTCATACCTTTTTTTAGAAGGGGTCTCGGCTTAGAAGAGTCTGTGGCTCGTTTGATTGATTCGACCCGGCTGTTTCAGCCGTGGCTTAGTGGCTAGTCTCTCTTAACAAGCAGTCGCCGTACCATAGAAAAAACCACTTACTACCTCAGCTAGGTAGTCTCCTAACTATGAGAGAAAGACTTGTGGTCAACTATCGTATTATCCCTAAAAGGGGGACTCTAACTAAGAAAGTGGAATACTCATCAGAGGGATTCAACTATTCACCCAATGTTGTTTACAATGTTGTATAGGAAACTGTCCTTTCCAGTAGACGGGTACCTGTTTCCGGAAGATAGATGCCACGGAGAAGACCCTAAAATCTCTTATGTGTGCCCCGACAATCAATATTCTCAATATTCGTACCTTGTTGAATAAGAAGAACTAGCCGTCTCTGAACAATCATCACTAGTCAGTTGTCCGAAACCTATTACTATTCCTCTGCTTCTCCATTTGCTCGATCAGGGGAACCTCGCCAACATACGGTGCACTTAAGACGAATGTCATATAAGGAGAGGAGGATGGGGCTCAAGCCCTACAGTACAGGTCGGTCAACCACTACTCTAAGTCTACTCTAAATGCAATTCCTTTAACTGACATAACATAAAGAGTCTCTTCTCCAGCGAGCTTATTAAGCAGCCTCTGATCTGACTCGTAAGCCCAGCCCCAAGCTTCCGATCCTTTTTTGTTGTTGTAAGTGAAGCCCTACCTAGTAAAAAACTTATGCGGAATTTAGTTTCGCTTGCTTCGATCGTCTACGAGGACCTCCTTCTTAATGAGACAGCTAGCGACGATTGATACGAACGACGACGAGCAACGTTTTTCTTCTTTCTTACTTGGGCGGGCCCGCCCTAAGCCCATGCTGAAATATGGTGAAAGACCTGCCTGCACAAACAATTGAATAGTAGCTGCTCGATCCGCCAATCCACTGTCTGTGTAAGAAAGAAAAGAAGACAATAGGTGTCAAGCTTCGCTCGCCTCTCCGTCCCATTCATCATTGTCTCATGCTCTCGGGCCTTTCTGTCTCATCTGTATCTTCTTCCTCTCCTGAGCTGGGATGCACCCCTTCAACCTTTAGGTCTAGTCTCTTCGACCGATCCTGTTCTATTTTTGAGGTTTTTATTCCTCACTTTTTCAACGATTTTTTATCTGTGATGTTATCTCCATTCCTTATAATCTGATTAACAATACCAGCAACTCGGGTCTTCTGTTTCAGAAAGAACTCTGAGTGAACAAGGTTTTCCTCTCTTTTCTCAAGCTTGATTCGCAATAGCTATCAGTTCAAGCAGGAGAGTCCGTCTTTCTTTGTTAAATGGCTGAACTCTCACAAATAATGCGATACTAAGGGGTGACAGTAGTGGAAGTAGCTAGTATGAAATTTATTGGGCACTTACCTGCATGATTCGGCCCATGTTTCCTCCATGAGAAGGTACAAAGACATTGCTGCTCAGTGAGACAATGTAGTCAATAGCAGCCAGAGCAGAGGACTTATTGATATATGGTGAAAGTTCGCCTTCTTGTGCCAACATCTCCATACTAACTAGATTTTTTCATTCTGCCGCAAGTGGATAAGCGAGGACTGCAATTTGATAGCTGGGAACTGTAAAAGAACTCCCAGGGATAAAATAATAAAATAAAGGGGTGGTCTTTTCCGAACACTTGGGTTGGTAATCCAGGTTCTGAGTGGGGAAGAGGGCATTTCTAGTGAACCCAAGGACTTTTAGTTAGTACCGCCCTGTTTTAGTCGTTCCCGCTCTGAATGGCATAGTGGAGCAATAGCAGTTCCAGTAATGGAATAGGAAGAGCGAGATGTTGCCTATCCATGGCCTCAGGAATAACGGTCCTGCCCCATGGTAGCGAAGGAGAACCCCAATCTTATCAAAGCTAGGAGCGGTAGCAGGTATCGGTCTTCGAAGCGAGCCTATCAAATCCACTTCTTGCATCCCTTGTTCTAGGTAGAGGTACCATCGGGATCGGGACAACATTCCAATCGGCAATTGGCCCCGTAATGAATGAAAATAGGTCAAATAGCTTATAGAAAAAGGGATTAATCAACTTGTACTCTAGCTGGTATGACGAAGTGAAGGGACTCTCCTAAGAGAGGCTCGAACGTAGCCCATTCAGTTGGTGATTAATTAACCGTTCCTTGCTGTTGTTGTTTAGTTCACAGATCGGGGGTTGCGATCAAGGAAACACATCTGTACTTCTGACTTCCAGCGTAGTTAAACTCTAGTCAGCACGATGTAGCGAAGGGACGAAACAATAAAGAGGGCTATGATCTCTAGCTCTTTCCTTGGGTTGTATAAAAGGGGCAAGGAAGACGGCTATGGGGTGCAAATCTGACTTCTTTCCCTGCTGTTGAATGGGACTCCCCAAGCCTTCAGTGTGCAAATGCCTTTGCTTTGGTCTCTGCGTCGCTTAGGCTGGTTCAATGCCCCGGGAGGAACAAGTCTTCGCTTGTAGAGTTGCATCACAACGGCTCTCTCCTGCCACCTTCATGTCGAAGGATAATGAATAAAGAAAGTTGTGTAGATCCATCTATTCCCGTGGTTCAGAGAAAGTCTGTTGTAAAGGGAAAATCCATCCATTCCTTTTTATCCGTGGGAAGCTCAAGCTGACTCGGCCAAAATCAGTAGTCAAGGCAAACTGATAAGCCAATCGATCCAATAGAGATTTCTCCGGCCCGCTTCTAAACGAGGAAGCGGTTTTCCATCTTCTCTTAGTAATGGCCTCAATAGATCTATCTCTTGGGCAAAGTAGACTGCGCGGCTTCGCTCGTTCTTCTAAAAGATGGACTCGTGCCTGAATCCGATATGAGTCAAATCAAATATCAGTAGAGGTATCAATCTTTCAAGTGAACGGTCGGATCCCTCATTGTTCATTTGCCCGGGAACGAAATTCTGTAGGTTAGTCCTCCATGAGATCCTTTGGGAGTGAATAAGTCAGTTCTGTAGTCCAGGAATAGGATACTATAAGCTCAGTAGGGAAGGGCCAACTCAGCCGAAGTGGAAAATGGATAGATATATATATTAGCTACGAGTGAACCTTTGTCGAATAGTTCTTATGGTAGTCAAGAAAGAACCTGACTTCTCAAACCACTTGAGGGGGCAGAAAGAATTACAAAACTTGACAAAGAGGGAGTCATCTTCTTTTGATGGCAACGAAGCCGATAGGACTGACCCCCTAAAAAGCGGTCCTGAGGATTAGCAACCTCTAACTACCAATTTATGAAACACAAAGATGAATCAGTCTCGTAGTGGAAATTCGTAGAGCAGGAAAGGAATCAACTCTTTCGAGCGAAGTCATCTCGTACCAGCCCGGAATAATAGAAAAGCAAGGCAGGCTACTGTGATTCGTATTTGCTGCTTTCAACCTTTTCTTATTTAGATTCTTTAATCAATTCTCTTCCCTACGCTCCTACCTTCCCTTCTTTAGGTACGAGCATTGAATAATTGATATCTGCGTAAGACTTCCTGACCCATAGCCAATAGGGCACTGACTCCTGCTCCTGGACAAAACACTTCTTCTTCTTCACCTGAGCTAATTTTTTTCTATATTTTATATTTCCCCAACCACTTTGAAGTTATTCTTTTAATTGAAGTAGAGGGTATGTGTAAGCGGGTGGAGAACCATTCGTATAGTGAGTTCATGTGCTTGTCTTACTCTTGCCATAGCCTTGATCTTCTTCGTGGAAAGGCTTTCCGTTCTAGCTTTCGATTTCTTCCTGGCTCTTACCCGAGCCTAACAACGCCAGAAATGTCATATAAAAGTATAAGAGAAAGAATGAATTGACAGTTTCCATTGAGAAGTGCTATCTATAACTAGAAGTAGCTCACCAAGAAAGGAAAAGAGTGAGCCAAGAATACAAGGATTCCATTTCTACTCCTCAAGAAGAGTCAGTGAGAAACTGATAATAGCAAGGTATTAGCTCACGACCCAGTAAATAGAGTACGTAAGTAGCGAACTTCAGGTAGTGGTGAAAGCGAAAGGATAAACAGAAAGCGGTGAAAGTCAGTAGTTTCATAAGTATAAGTAGGAAGAGCGGTATGGGTTCTAGCGTAAGATAGCAGTATGCTTTCTAGCGTAGTAAGTAAGTAGTTCCTGTAACTAGTGAAAGGGAAATAGTGAGGCAAGAAAGATTGGTAGCAGAGTAGGCGAAAGAACCTCTCTAGGGAAGAGCGGACTGATTCAACAGTAGCACACCCGGCTTGAGCGAAGGTCCGACTCCATGTATGTGATTGATTGAGACCCGGAAGTGGTGGATTGAGACCTAGATATGGTTGAAGCACAGCCAAAAACGTGAAGACAAAGGGAGTTCAGGATCCGGGGGACTCCATGAGGATCAGTCCGCACCGTAGGACTCAATGGCCTTGCTCACAAAGTTATGAATCTGCTAGAGCTATCGTGCAGGGGCAGGTAGGACTATCATTCAGGAATGCCTTCTTCCCCAAGGTTCGAGCAGATCTTCCTATCATGAACGAATGTGAGTGACGTTCAGTCTCTTTCTCCGATCGAAAGACTCCCTTTCCAGGTGTTCAAGACGGGGTCTTTGCATTCATAAGTCAGAACGAAGACTTTCCAAAGTGGACTTCAGCCTTAGCGCATCCCGAGTCGGTTTATTAGCTGAAGTGAAGGAACTCTTCCTTAATAGAGTCCCGAGCCTACTTCATTTCCTTGTGATCTCGCCATCCTCGATCTAACATGCCTGACTCAATCAATAAATAACGTAACGAATCGCAGTATGATTGCCATTGAGAAGTGCTATCCACTTTCCGAAACCTATCTTTAGACTCTTTCTCGGCTTGACTCAACCTATCTCTCTTACCGTGCAACAAGCCCTTGCTCGCTTTGAGTAGACCACAGGAAGACTGAACTCAAGATGAACGAATGCGTACTCGCTGCTTTTCGAATCGTTGGGTTCCACCCGGAGACGAAAGCCTACTTTTTGTCTTGTCCTGTAGTGGTCTAGCCCTGCTTCTTGTTCCGCCCCTGCGGATATATACCTATTTTTATCAGATTCGTCTTACGCTTTAAACATTGGAGCACTTTCTAAAGCCAAAACTTGGTTTGTCACACTCGCTTCGGTGGGTGTAAACTCACCACTGTAGCTCGAACTTTAAGACACTGTAACAGTAGTCGGCACTAATGCCAGGTGCAAGAAAGACTCCCTTTCCAAACATCCTTGTCGTCATCTCTTGTCTGAATCGAAGGCACAGGCCTTTCAAGCGGGGGAGAGTCTATTAGAGGTGCCAATCTGTTCTAGGAGGAGGCCCCGGTTCAGTGTCGCAGTCAGTTTCATTGTTTTGATGTCCGAAGTGTTCTCAGTTCTGGGATTCTTTTTTTAAGTAGGGATTTCCTACGTTTGAGTAATATCCATCCTCTCCTCTGAGTTTGGAGTGCATACTCGGTTTTATTATCCGCCCGACGCCTTCCTCTCTTAGGAAAATCAACCTTTTCATACCTAGGGGTTGATCCATCAATGAATGCTGTTTAACCGGCTGAATTAGAGGGGGAAAGATGAAGCTAATCAACGACGGCAAACAAAGCAAAAAGCTAAATTTCGAAAGAAAGCCAAAAAAAGGAATGCTATCTGATCCTTTAGGAGTAGAAGCACAGATAAGACAGATAGATAGAGGTATTCGATCGGAAAAGGCCTTACTCTATTCCTTCTTAAAGTCAGGCTCCCCACCAATGAAGCCTTTCACTTTCGGACAATTCCTCTTTATCAAAAAACTTCTAGTAAAGGTAAGGAAGAACAAAAGTTGTTAACCGAGTCGTGGGCGGCAATGCTTGGGCAAGAGAGTCAATCCGTGTTTAGTAGAGTGCCTTCTGATCCTTCGATTGAGGATAAAGAGTCCGAGTTCCACTAATAAGAATAACCACCTTGCTTCTGGGGCTTCCATTACTTGCTTCAATTGCATTGATTTATCCTTATCCTTTCTGGCCTCAGACTTGTGCCTAATCTTCTAAAGATCAACCGCGAGTCAAAGAACTCCTCTTTCGTAGTACACTTCTTTTATTGAATTGACTGTAAAAGGTGTGATGGTCTCGCCAATGAATTTCCTCGTTAACAGCAGGGTCTCTTCCACTTCTTGCTGAATACCTTTTCTTCTTTCCTCCAATAGGCAATAGGCCATCCTTTCCTAAGGAAGTACTTCAATGAAGGCATCGACTGATTTCACCCCTTAAGTAAGGCTCATCCATCGCTCGGGATGGAGGTTGCTTTTTCTTGGCTGTAAGCTGCTTTCTTAGTTGTAGAAATCCATCACTAGTCTTTCACAACGAATAGACACCAACCTAAATATGTGAATACGGTACGTACTGCTTGCCCTCTTCTCTTGCTTTCCATTTTTCGTAATGTGCATTTAAGGACTTTTTCCCTTGTATAGACTCTTTCATAGAGAGAGATGAGTGAGAGAGCCGACCGGACCTCTAATAAGCCAAATTTTCTTTCACTGCAACAAAGGCTTACCTCACAGATTCGCCATCAGCATATCCATAAGTACTTTAAAAGTCTGAAATCGGTAACTTAATTAAGTCTGAAAGATGGCACTCGTGCTTGTGCACTAGTTCCATCCCTTGCAATTGGCACTCCTGGGATATCAGCCTCACCTTTGCTTGCAGAGTTTACTGGTCCTGATGGTGCTCATGGAAATGCTTTGACGACTCTTTATAACAAGTCAAGTGTTACGGAGCAACCCTTGATTAAGGCGGTTAAGTCCATGTCTCCTAAAGCATTGAGTGCATCTGTCAGCTCAGTTGTCAGTATGATTGATAGAATTGCAGGATCAGCCCGGATGGATCTAGAACTGCAGTTGGCGAGGATTTGGTAGCAATGAGAAAGTCTCGTCTTAAGGCAAGATTTTTCATCACCCAAGATGGAATGACTCGAAGAAGGAAAAGGAGGCGCTATATAAGTGCCATGCCCTTGAATGTTCTGTCATCAGCTGGCAGCGCAAGTGAGAGTTTTAAGCCCAGAGACATCCGATTTGGGGTCAACTGCAACATAAAGTGTCAAGAGGCCAAGAATTGAGGCTAATCATGCCCTTTTGGAAGAGAGAAGGGAAAATGGGAAAGGACTTCTACCATGAACGGACTCTTTGCCTTGGGGCAATCAGTTCCTTGGCTTACTAATGACCACTTCGAGAAGAACCTATTTGAAAACAGTCTAATGCCACATCTGACTCAACAGCTCCTTCTTCCTTTCCTCCTTATCTGATGATTCAAGTCGGGTTTCTATAGGAAGAAAGAGATGAGAGAGCGCTTATACACCGGAGACTCTCACCCTTCTTCTCAATTCTTTCTCTTACCTCCTATCTCCCAGAGAACCTTCTTGGCTTAGGAGTCTGGACGAGGTAAGTGCAGATGATCAATCATCCGTTCAGGTGTGGGCTAACATCTTTTCCTCGAGGGATTTGCATTTTGGTTTTCTTGCTCAAATTCCGAAGAATAAAAAGTCTGGTTTGTCCTGAACCTAGACTCATGTATAAATCCGAATCATTATCAGACAGCCTTGGAGCGTGAGAATTTTTAACTATTGATCCTGGAATAAAAAATGTCCTTGCAAGACAGGCTTTTTCAAATGAAGATTATGGAGCCAAACCTCCAAGAAATTCTCCATATCTCACCTTACGGATAAGATTAGAGACGAAGCTGTTTCTTTTATCAAAGCTAAGGTGGAAGAGTGCGGTTCTATACGAACCGCCTTTGACCGCAGTCGATTACAAGCGATCTTACGCCATTTGCAGAACGAGATGCAAGATAATGGGCGTAATTCAGCGATATATCGCGATTTCTATGCGCACTTCACGGATGAAGAATTCCGTAGCATAGGTTGATCGAACCAAAAGATGAACCTAGGGTTCCTCATCCGTAACCAGGTAGTCTTTCTTATCTTAGGTTTTTCATAACTCTCGGTTGTAGTCTTTTCTTGACATATCAAGTCAAGAGGGCGAGGCTACCAAAGGAAGATCGACCGATAGGGAGCACTGTCCTCTATTTAGGAAGAAATGCACGCCCTGGTAGCTCATCTTGGCTCAGAGGGGTACGACACTTTATGAGACACAACTAGTTAAGTAAGAAGAGGGGCTCCAAGAATTCATATATCCCTGGCCTGGGGGTACCTCTCAATAGAAGGAGCAGCAGGACATCTGATTCCACAACTTCTTTAGTAAGAGAATCGGTTGTGTATGTCAATATATAAGCGTGATACCTTAAGGTGACTGCTAGCTCGATAACGATAAGTGAGTTGTCTTGCTTTTCATAGGCGTGCTCAGCTCTAGTCTAGCGATTGGCTTTCTGTCTTCTTCTTTTGCTTTCCGAAAACCCTCTCTCTTTCGTGTCGTATGCGTGTTAGCAAGTTCTAGAGTCTGTCTTTCTTGTTCCTGTCCTCTCCGATTCGATCATAGGCGTGTCTGAGGCGTGAGAGCTAGTTATCGAGTTGCTTGCTCTTCGAACCGAGGAATAGTGTCTTTATCTTTCTAGTGTCTTTCTAGTTCTTGATACGATACGGCGAGACTCTTAGGGTTTATCTTTCCTTTCTATCTTTATCAGCAGGAGAGAGAGAAGGTTTTTCTTATGGAGACATGGCGTCTTTGAATCACTGGCTTACTCTAGCAAGGCTGGTTACAGGGTTTGCTTACTCATAGCCTGACTCGGTGACTCTAAAACCAACTATCCCCGGGGGCTGACTAAAAATAGCTATAAAAGCCAAGCAGGAGACAAGGCAGGGACTGAACTTCGTCCCACAACTCTAGCATCGGTTCTCGAAATTGAAACTTCTCTTACTTCTCATTCAATCCCGTGGGATATTAAGCTAACCTCTCTACTCAGTACTATGGGTCACGTTACGTTAAAAGATTCCCCGAATCTGCGAATAGTCCTTACTTGCCTTCAACTGATTGACCGAGATGTGATGCTAATGCTATGCCTAAAAGTCAGCCCCACCGGAGTGGATGAAACCATTCACAAGATTTGAATTCGACTTCTTACTGAATACTGAAAATAGCATTTCAATTTAAGCAAAAAAGACGGGGTCGGATAAACTTGGTCGATTTCACTCTCCCTCGTAGGCAGAAGTTGAGGAGATTTTTTTAAGAGTGAGCAGCAAACCGGATCTGAGAGATGAATGGCGTAGTTCGCTTGGGAATGGGATTGCCATGACCTGCCTTAACGGAGCTCCAATCAGTCGCTACTCGCTGGAATGAAGGTAGGACCGTCGATTAGTCGTTTTACTACCTACGCAATAACCGATCCTCAGACGGAGCCATACCGGTTATCTTTTCTGTTACCGCAACTTGCTAGCCGACACCGGCTACCGCAAAGAGTTCAGTGTAAAAAGCCTAAAGAAAAGACCCTTCCATTATTATACTGAATATTACCTTTCAACCCCTTACGCAATGAAGCAAAGTTCAGAACTTTAGTCAGTGTCAACTCAAGATAACTCTTTCATCCTAAGAAGCAGAGACAGGAATTGCTACTTGAACTATAAAGCATACTACTTAGATAATAGTTATTCATGTACACATCCCGTAGGCAAGGAAAGAGATTATTAGAAAGCCAAGCCAGTGAGACCAGAGAGAGAAAGTATAGTTACATAAAGAAGAGGAACCTGTTGCCAGAGGAGTCTATGAAATAGTTGCCAGTGATTGCTTTGGCAAGCTAACTGAAGGATCGAGGATAAAACCTCTTGTCAATACAGACAGTTTTCATAGAAAAGTCAGCGAGTGGAATAAATGGAACGAGCATAAGGGCTAGTTAGTAGGTGAGTTTTCTAAGTGTGAAAATTGTAGTAAGCAGTAGTTAAGCTCTCAAGCGAGTCAGTCGTTAGTTTAGTTGATAATCCTGTCCAGTAAGGGAAGTAAGTAGAGTTGAGTAAGTCCTTCTTTCTTTCCCTTTTACGTTGAGGGAGCTAGTAATGTAAGTGCTCGTCATGAAGATAGTATAGGAGAATATGGCCCCAATGATAGCACGAGCACGGAAGCCCATGAAGTTGGTTTCAAGCCCGTTTAAACGCCTTTTAACGGCCGTTTGATGGCTGTTTAAGGTCTTAGGTCGTCCGGAGTGAAGTTCCTATTAAGGAAGATAAGAGTACGCAAGCACATTCATTGAAGAAGCAAAAGAAAAGCGATGCGCACTATTGACATTCCACACCTGTGATCCTACTCACCAACCTTCTTTATGTATTAAGGGTACCAACCGATCTCACGACGATGAGTCACCCGGCAATCATTTCCTATTATTCGTCAGTGTCCAGACGACCTTTTGTTTTGATGCGGGGTAAGGATTCGTTCCTACATCTCCTGAAGGCTACAGACCTTATTCAGTAAGAGGATGGCATTACTGGTACTGGAACCTTCCATTCAAGTGAAGGTGAGGGAGTGACTTCTCCGCTAGTAGTCGAATCGGGTAAATGCCTATGCTATTACGCTATCCGTCTTATAATCGAGAAAGTTTAAAGAGCTGTCCTTCGCTTCTAAGTCCATCTCTTAGGACTTTTGTTACATCCCTTGGGGAGATCTTCTACCTTCCCCTTGGAATTATAACGTGTAAAATAAAGAAGAGCTGGAGCAGACTCAAGCGCATCTCCCTTTCCTAGGCGCTTTCCGGAAAATAGGAAGAGTCCATAGGCGGATCGAACTTTCAGGTTTGGATTCGGGTAAGGAATGCCTAGCTTGATGCTTTATAGAATGTGCGGATCGAAAGTTTGGCATTCTTCGAAAGATAGTGAAGATGGACTGACTCGCCACTTAGGCGAACCACAATCAATGAGACTTTGTTCTACCGAAAACCACTTCACACTAACCTCCTGCTCTTTGCTATCGCTTCCATGCTACGCTCAGTGAATCCCGTGCGCTCGCTATAGTCTCTCGAGATGAAATGGAAAGATCTTACCATGATCTAGTCTTATACATTTCTGCTATTGAAAGAATAAAGCGTCTTGACTCCTACCCATGCTGATAGATCGGTTTACGCACCTCTACTATTAAATAATAAAATGAAAGCTAAAGCCCCCAATCGAGAAAGACCATAGATGGATAAAGACTCATTAGCAAAAGTAAACCTAGCAACAACCTTCTAAATGAAGCACGGAATTGAGGTATTGGAAGATATATTCTATGTTCCAAGTCAAGGGTAAGCTCTCTCCTTCTAGGGTTTGGGGATGCGCTAGTACCTGCATTACATTTCCGTGGGGGAAGCGCCCCAAGGCTGAGTTGTTCAAAGATCTAAAAGCAGTCGTCAATTATAGGCATCGGCTTTCGTCAGGATTAGGGCTAAACGATAGATGAGGCTTTATGGAATGAAAGTACAATAAGAAATGGAATAAGAATTCCGAAGTCACCAGGCGGGGAATAAAAAAGAAATCTTGAGAAGTTACATCTTTTCATTAAATAGAGAAAGTTTTTATTTTTATCCTAGCCTTTCTTCTAGCTACTTTTTCGAGTCACCTTTAGCTTAAGGCTGTCATCTTAAAATACGATAATCCAAGCTAAGCTAACGAATGGGACTAGCCGGGCGTGTGTAAGTCGACTTAGGAGCTAGACAAAGAATGCCATCCATTGGAAAGAAAGCGCTATTCGTGGACCCATACCGAAACCCGCCCCCACGGCATAAGGCCTTAAGGATGATCTTCTATCCGTCCGTAAGCTAATCTCTTGAACTCATGAAAAGCAAAGACTGCAATCAAAGCAGAAGCCTTAAGGCGGGCTGGGAAGCGGCCAAACAAAGCGAAAAAAGGAATTGCGTGTTCAACCAGTCTGCCATTTGACATGGACACCCTGACCTTCTTGCTCGCGTCTATATTCTTCCTCCCCATAGCCCTTATTCTTAGTGTGGTAACGGCCTATAGCCACCATTTTGGTTCGTGGACCATACCCTAGCCTTTCCTCCTCTAGACCGTCCAATTCAACTAACATAGCTTCAGTAAACTCGGGTGGGGTCAATTGATGTTGGAAGGCCACCCTTAGTGATGGCACAGGCACAACTCCATACAGGTTGACCTACGACCAACATCTTTAGTTCTATAATTCTAGTAGCTAGGGACGAAGACTTTTCTAAGGAGAAAGATAAGCTCTAAATAGGATCAATAGCAGGCAGGGTCAATCCCAGTCTCCATTCCGTAGTACAAAGGGCTCTGTCTAGTCTCTCTCTCTCGAAGAGGTTCCATGTCTAAGCCAGGGTAGGAGTTGTATAAGGAGTAGTTGGTGAAGTGCACTACCACCTGCTTTCCTAATAGGGTTTGATGGAACTTCTAAAATTGCGTATATAGACCTAAGTTCATCAATAACTGGCACCTCTCCACTTTCTTATATAAAAACGGCAATAGTCGCGATGTGTTCTAGCCTTGCCGATCGATCAACAAACAATATCACTATGCTTAACACATGTAATTGGAGTATATGTTTTCGGGGAGACGATAGGCTTACAGAAGCTCGTGCAAAGAAGATTTTGTTGAGAAAAAAGTACCCCATCGGCCTTCTGTCTTTTGAAAATCTTGTATGATGATGTTCGAGAAATTCTTCGTTGGGGCTTACAATTCACCTTGTGACTCATTCCTTCGATCGAGCGTTCTCCGGACGTCGATCAATCTATCACTCCATCACAGGCCGCTCTGTCATTGTCTGATTTTTGGTTGTCTGATCACACTCGAAATTATGTATCTACTTATCGTATTTTTGCCCCTCCTCGGTAGTCTCTTTTCAACGTGTTTGGTACGTTTTCTAGGATCAGAAGGAACAGACTAGACAGCTTTCGTGTAGCTAGCTTTGTCCGCCGTCCGCGGCGGTAACCCCTTCGGAAACCCAACCGAAAACCCCTTCGGGCGACACGGAGAGCATGGCAGAATAGTCCTTGTTTGCTGTTGATCTTGTATCGTCATTCTCGTATCGGGAATATCGTAGGGAATCACAGAACCTCCTTAGGGTCAGTAGTGTGAGTAGAGGAATCGGTGTCCTGAACATTCCATAATGGACTAATAGCTTATACAGTGGGTTACGATTCCTGTAGGTAAAACCGCGCGGCCTAGCGTCCCCATCCTAGGTTGGTTCCTCTCAAAAGGAATATAGCCGGTTAATCGAGTTCGAAAACCGGGATCTCCAGATCCGGGAACGGAAGCACTCCTGTTATTCTCTCTTTCAACAAGTGCTTTCTCGGCATCCTTCCTTGGCAGAAAATGCCGCTGACAAAGATGCTATGTATATAAAGATTAGATCCCCGAGCTGGTAATTAGAGTTAGAAACTGCTTCGCTCTCCTCCACCACCAGCCAGTATCGGAACAAACATTCTGCTTTCTCAGTGTGAGGAGTCGTCCCGAGACCGAATTCACTCTGTCTGCCAAGCACCCTAGCTAAAGGTAAGGAGAGAGGTTCTTTCTAACCGGGCTAACCAACCAGACTGACAGAGCTATCAAACTGATGCGTGGAATGCTAAGCCCAATACTACCAGCAAGGTAGTTAGACAAAGAGACTAGTAGTGAGAAGTAGCTGACCAAATGCGCCCGGTTCGATACTTAGGTGGTTGAGGCCTCGGAATCTTTCTCATCAGAAGTGGATGGACCAGAATCGGATGTGTGAGAATATCTCATACTAAAGAAAAAGCTTTCTTTATATTACTTATGTAATAGGTCAGTTAAGAGTTCCTTCTTTGATTCCTAGTATGAGTGTGCCAAGGCAGTCAAGCAAGGAAGGCAGTATAGTAATCCAGTCGATGGTACTGTTTAGAAGTACTAGGGTCCAGTTACAAGCAAGTCGAGGGGTCGAGGGAAGCCGCTTAATCCCTACCTGAAGTGAGTCATTATTGACTTGATATGCGTTCACGAGAGTTGAGTCAGATTCCCGATGAACTATTTGTTCAACCTGGGATGAAAGACTTTATTGAATGGTCTCAGCTTCGGGCGTGGGTTAAAAGTTGGCTACAGTACTGTCGTTGGTACTGGTCTACCGCCATGGATCCATGAGTGTCTATTGAGGAGTTCTTACGTGCGCCTATTGTAGTTCGGAAGTGGAAAGTCGAGCGAACTGATGTTGAGTTAGTTCGCTTCAGCTTGCTATGGAAGATCTATGATATGTTTGCACTGAAGGGGCTCGATTTCCAGGTGCCAATCCTGGACGGGACCGAGTTCAGGTTCGCTTCATGGTGAGCCTGAACTCCTTGGTGGAGTGTCCGGTACTGATTTCCTTGTGATTGCGCGTAGGCTTGATCAGACCCGTGTGGGTAGAGGAGTAACCAAAGCAGGCGTGGTAAAACGCTTCGGTGAGGACCCCTCTATCAAAACCATAAGATATAAGACTTTAGACCTCACGGATCGCCAATGTTCATTGGGCTATCTCCGGGTGGATAGGATGGGGCGAACCGAAACATGAATAAGAGGAATTCCCTTTCTATGCTATACCCAATTGCCCAAAAAGGAGATTGGTTCCTACCTAGGATGAAGGGATCCAAAAGAGAAAGATAAAGATCGACATCGAATGCGTCCCCCTTCTCCGATTTCTGTTGATCTTATGCTGTCTAAGCTTCGTTTTCTTTTCTTCCTGGCTTACGAAACACTTCCCTTTACTCGAGTAGGAGAACAATCTGCCCAGCGTTGACTAAAACCGGTCTTCATAAAAAGAGCTTCACCGGGCTACACTCCTTATTCCTCCCTCCCTTTTTTCTAAATAGCAGAGTTATCAGACGGGGGAACAGCTTCTAATTCCCACCCTGGTAGTACAAAAAAAGCCCTGGTTTAAATAATTAGCCTTAGTGCAGTTCTTTGCCTTACCCAGCTTGAAGTGAAGTTCGCAGCCTTTCCTTAGGTCAATCCCTTTTTGAACAACCTCTTCTGATTAACTTCCTGAATCACCAGCATTGGCTTCCTTCTTACCTATGATATTCCCAAGAGCTGATTCGATAGCAGTAACACCGGTTACGCTTACACCAACAGCAGGTAGGCAAAGGCAAACAACAGATATGGCTAAAGCACCGGTCAGACCAAGAGCGTCTGCGTTGAGGAGATCTGGGTCTTCTAACCGGTGGTAGAGGACTGGCAATTGAATCACTAACCGGTGCCAGTCTTTTCTGTTACAGTAACCTGAAATTCTCCGCCTAGACGCTGTTGCAGTAGGAGCTGTTGTCTTTCTCTTTTCAATATCCGTTGCTTTAGTTACCAGTGCAAGGCAAGTCTAGACGCTCTTCTCCTAGCCGCTGTTTTAGATTAGATAGAGGTAGACCGCAGCTATTGAATCAGCTGGGAACGGAATAACCGCTGTTAGAGTAAGCGCTGCAAAGTCAGTAGTACTAGACTAGGTGACTTGACCTTCTTCGAATGGGATTTGGATTTCCTACGCCCACGCCCACGACAAAGGAAGGGGCAAGAAAGCCCTTTTAAAACTAGTTTCAATTTCCCTAGCTAGATGACAGCCCAATGGAAGCCCCTAAGCTAAGGTGGGAAATCAAGGAAAAATCACAGATGAGACAAATGAATTCCGATACTAGAAAACTGTCGTGATAGGAGAAGGGAGCTTACTCCGCTTAGAGTTAGAGAGACTAGAGGGAGGATAGCTAGATTCAACTTATCCCAGGAGAGGAGCAGGAGCCGAGATGCTATTTCATCCGTTTTCGATTGTTTAAGTCCTTACCGGGTGAAAGGCATAAAAGAATGAATAGGAGCTGAAAAACTAATACCAAGTTGCGCTCGCTAGCGCCCCTTTCTTATTATTAGTAAGATAGGTTGCTTGAGCCAATCCTTAAATCGTGGGAGGAAAAGGCAGAAAAGTGAGCCCACCCCAGGCAAATCCACTTCTCGTTATCTTGTTCCTGGTCAAGCTCCCGTACCCGCTCCTTACTCCCATCTTCCCTATCGAATTAAAGTAACGTAAGGAGGGGCCACTATCAATTGAATAAGCGTATCAAAGAGAATGAGGTCTAGCGCCCCGGAATACCATCGAGAAAGAGCAATAGAACAAGGTGGGAATAAGATATAAAAAATGGGTAGACAACCAAGGTCAATTCACATCGGATTCTCGTCTGCCGGGATTGGGGGACATTCATTCAAGTAGAGAGGGGCAGTCCCATTGACTATGAAGAAAAGGTAACCGGAAAATGAACATCGAGAGATGAGCGCCCTACTTGGTCTTGATTGGATCCCCTGCCTGATATGAGATCTCTCCTCGGGATAGGACTGTTTCAAGCCCTTGATTTCGCTTACGCCCCGATTCCCTTATGAAGATGAGCTTTTCAGAAAGACTCTCACTTATCGCATTGAAGCAGAATAAAAGGAACTTATTGAACTAACCTCAAGTTTCAATTTTGATTCATATACGAATCTTTTTTCCCCTAAATTTTTTGAATTAGGATTAGGAGTTTTCCACTGCTTAACCTTAAACCCATATGTGAAATCAAACAAGCATAACTGAATGAAAGGATTTTGAAAAAGCCTTGAGATTTGATATGTCACTCCACCCGAGCGGAAGAGAACTAGTTTTCCCTTCCTCAATCATCCCTGGCCAAGTCTTCTCCCACTTTACTTCCAGCTGGAGATCAAAGCACGAAAGCAAGCCCATCTATTGGATACGAGAGGAAAACCATAGCTAAATTGAAATGAAATGCTTTTCACATTCAATACGCCCATTAACCAAAAAAACAAAGCCAGTTGAGGTCTCAAACTAAACTGAGTCTCAGTACGCAATGGAGTGATTCTTGGGAAAAGCATCTGTAGCTGCATCGACCTCAATTTCAGATTTCTAACCTTCGTCCCCGTCAACCTCTATTTCAGAAACCGAAACAAAGGAAAGTCAAAGACATATGAAGGAGAAGCGGCTTGGCCAACGAGAGGAGGGAGCTTTCTAAGCAACTAAACCCTAAACCAAGATGAGCCGATTACACCAAACCGTTGGGGGAATGGAAAGGAGTAGCCGACCCAACCTGAAGAAAACTACTGAATAAGGGGCATAGGCATACGTAGAAGAAGACGGGAATGAAAAAGAGAGGGGAAGTCTCTCAGTGATTACGCCTTCACCAAGTACTCCATTTAACAGGTGAGGAGTGACAATTAGTACTAGCAAGCAGGGGCGGCCACTCAACACTCACTTTCACTCGAGTGACTAGGCCTATACAGTGGCATAGCGGGTAGGAACCTGCTCTTATAGACGAGATTAGGAGAGAGAGAGTTTGACCAGCTATAAGCCAAAAAGCAGTTATAAGACTCCCAGGACATACCAGGTTAGAGAAAAACAAGTAAGAAAAGGTTCGGAGCGGAACCCGATTAATGAACAGATCAACGAGCTCTATCCATTATATTAGAACTTGACTTTCGTTTTCGTCACTCAGGAACAGAGAGCAAGAGTCGGAAAAAAGGAAGGTCAGAGCGAGAGCACTACTCAACATCACGGTCAGGGAAGAAGAGCGTGGTAGTCGCAGAGCTCAGCCTTCAATTACTCTTCTCTTTTATGAGAGGCATTTTTAGGGCTGCCCCGATTAGAGTCTTTTTTTCATCAATGTTGGACAGAGCGCTGTCAGAAAGAGTACTTTACCGATCGGAGTTCCATCTTGGAGTGCGCTTCCTAAGGTGGGTTACTAAATGCTCACTCTTCAAGCCCTTTTTTCAGCGTCCGGCTGTCCTTACTTTAAGAAAAAAAAAGAAGCAAGCCATGTCGTAATGGATGCATCGAATTTCATAGATTAGTTCGCAACTTCTGAAGAAGCAAATGATGAGGGTGCAAGACAAATCCGATCTATGTATATCATCAGTTCATTTTCTTTTTCTCCGGGCATGACTCTTCAAGCACTACTTGAAAGTGAAAGATCAAAATCCAACACTCGCATAAAAGTCAAAGTTTACTTATCTGTAAGCGGGGTAACTCTAAGAAGCAAAGGAAGTACGCATTTTCAGCTGTCTCAGATAGCAAGAGCAAGGTTCTCATGACCTCATCTCATTCCGAGTCAGGAGTCCTAGTTCAGTTAGAGGATCTTAAAGACAAGATATACGGATCGAGATTCTTTTCTGGAACTTCTTTCTTTCTAGGGATATTTTCTCTCTCTTAGGCCTTTTGATTTTGATACTGCCTATCTATGGTCTAACGTATATTAGGGTGTTCAGACCTATCACTATTACCTCTGTTTGATTAAGATTCTCAAGACGAACGAGGATATTTTTCAAATAAACCTGTCTTGCAAGGACATTTAAAGAGCGTGCCACATTGAGAAGGGGATCTGTTGGTTAGGAGGAAAGATGCCTTCACATCACATCAAAGAAAGCTGCAGGCACTGCCTTCTCGACCGTATAAGCCTAGCGAATAGCTAACCAATCAGTAGGAAAAGCTTCTTTCTTCCATTCCTATCTAACCTATCAAACAAGTTGTAGAAAGGGCCGCAGGTGGGATTAGGAGAAGAGAGTTGAGAAGAAAGTGCCCGCTCTCATACAAAACTGAAGCCGCGAAGCTGGAACAGGCTGAAAAGCTATTAGCTGACCATGTCTCGCACGCAGGAGTTTCAAATCCATGAACTTCATACAGAGCATATTGGAGGAGGATGGGTCTAGAGAAAGAGCGAATGAAATAGCAGCTAGGAAGAAGCACTGATTAGACCTTGAGCGGAGCTCTTCCTGCGGGTAAACGAGTTGAAACTCTTCCAGCATAAGTCTTTCATCCTATTAAATCCCCAGATCCATCATTCATTCATTCCCTCACTCACGTTTTCTCAAGGTATCAGAGCGGAGTTTTGGGTAAATCCCTTTCGATTTCTGCTAATTCTCTTCTTGTTGCACTATGCCCAAGCTTGACGATAGCAGTGGAGCGCTGTCTGCGGCGGTTGTTGCTAAGGAAACACTCAAGGATCGAGTGACCCAACTTCATGGCAAGGTCGACCATTTGGGCGGACAAGTGTAGACTATGGCAGAAAGGCAGGAGAATCGGGAATTGTTGGTCACCAGACGCTCGCTAATGAGTACCGCGTCTTCCCAGTGAAGGAGAGCGGTCTTCATGGGGCCTCAACGATCCCGGTGGCGATGTCCAAAACGTGACGGACTAGGTCAAATTGAGGAGCTTTCTGTGGAGATAGGTCTCCGGTTCGTGAACCGAATGTCTCACCTGGCGACTCCAGACGCATTTGAGTCCTGGAACCGCAGCCATTCAACGGGATTCGGGATTCGAAATGCCAAGGCTCGAAGACCTCTGGGACATGGAACAGTACTTTAATTAAGGCTGTTCGTGCCCCTTTTGACGACCCAAGTAACAATGGCAACAATGTATCTTTCTGGGGATGCGAAGCTGTGGTGGCGGACGCGATATGAGGATGTGCTGGAAGACCGTTGCGAGATCAACGCCTGGGAGGAACTAAATAGGAAGCTCAAGGAAAGGAGCAGTTCCTGCCTGAGAACGTTGCATGGCTCGCACGAGAGCCCCTGATGCGGACCGGCACTGTTCGAGAAAATCAAAGCAGACCATGGGGGACTGACCCGAGCTATAGATAAAGGAAGGACTTTGATAGATAGAATAAGGCAGTCAGACATCAAAAAGAGGGCTACTTCACTATGAATGGTAACATATGAATTGAAACTAATGCGACGGGTGTCAATTACCAAAAACGACTCGACCACTAACTTAGTCTCGCGGGACTTCTAAGACAAGGCCGAAGATAGATGCGAAGAATATTTGAAACCACTCTCGAACCATCACACGGATTCCAACCCAACTGCCCATGATATGGTAAGAACGGAATGAAAAGGCAAAAAAACGATTCTATGCGCAGACGTGAAAGCTCTATCGATAGAAGCATTCTAGCCTATTTTGATTTAGAGAGGATTCCCTCGTCTGAGAACCGCCATTCACGCACTATTCTTCCCCACTAAAAAGAGCGA
>CM065915.1:560000-680000 GCA_033439115.1 Firmiana major
GCAAAAGGATTAGACGTCCCCCCCATGCTACGGTTCCCTGCGGTCCGAACCCGGTGCCGCATTAGGTTAGGGGGCTGGGCGAAAATAGCTCCTCCGCATCCCAAAGCGCGCTGCCCTCCTAGGCGCGCAACACTAAGTAATCCAAGCCAACCCACATTACTGACTAACGGCGGATAATCATATTTCTTAGAGGTACTAAATACAACTCCATGAATGAGCAAAATGGAGGTTGCATTAATGATAAAGATCTCTGGGGAAACCGCTAAAAAAAGATTGAACATGTGGGAGGATCCGAACGAATTCTGCTTTCATTTCCCCCGTATGGAGCACTGAGTTACGTTAGTTACGGTCTTCAGCAGGCAGGCTGCACTCTAGGCGGCGGCTAGGAAGGATCGCTAGACCAGCAGCCAAACCAACAATGAATGTGTAATGATAGTGATTCCACACCAGGTTCAATAAATAATTGAATGTAGAAAGGGGATCCTAAACAAAAAAGGAGTCTATGACCCCGGGGAGGTCGAATTCAAAACTTTTTTCTCGAGTATACCCATTACCAAAAAATGGACGTCACTTTGGGACACATGCGGATAGCCGTGGCTAAAAGTAAGCCAAAAGAGCTCAAACTCTTTTTTTTAGTTTCACTGAGAAACTCGAGTCTTATAAAAGACGCCACTCTACGAGGGAAGTCCTCGGGTCGAGTCCTTGCGAGTTCATCCCAAATAAAGCGAACCCCTTTCGGGTCTTGTTCGGGAAGATGCAGATAAAACGCCAATAGCCTGATGTCAGCTTCTACGGCATAAGCTTTAAAGAAGAGAGCTATCAACGCTAATAATAAGAAACGTTTCATAAGAAATTTTTTTTTATCTAAAAGGTATAGGTGAAATTTTGAACAGTCATTTCAATCTTTTTCTTCCAATTCTAAGAAAGAAAAATCCCGAAAAATCCGTCAATAAATGACGAACCCCATTATACAGATGATAGGACAGGGCTAAGGCAGCAATCTCGACGGAAATTAGGAGAAGCTTTGATGAATAAAAGAAGAATTGGTAGAAATTCGTATAGGTGAAGCAAATCAAACCTATTTTCAGACAAAGAAGATAAAAAAACAAAAGTATAGTGGCTAGGAAAGCCCCGGAGATTCTATGGGAAATTGGAAACGTCGAAGTAAGCTGTGGCTTATAAATAGGAAGATGAGGAGATAACGGGCGAAGGATATTTTTTCTACGATTAGCACGTCTGATTAGATCATTACATAGGAAAGATGAAAGTTTTAATAAAATATCTTTCTTTTCCTTAAATCCCATTTTTTTTGCTTCATTCTTTGACTGCTCTGCTCTCCCCCAAAAAAAGAGAGACTGATTCTGACTATCCCAATTCAGGAAATCACTGGTTGGGTTGGTCCAACCAAGAAAGACATGGGAGTCTTTTTAGCTCTTTTCGAACTCAAAAGAAAGTGAGTGAGCAAGGCTACCGTTTCAACTAGATACGAAATTGAAAGAAAGGAGAGTTCTGTCCCTTCCGGGAATCGAAAGGGCCAACAAGTGTCTACTCACGACGGAATTTTTGTTGATCCTTCCGAAACTGAAGTTCATTTATTCTAAACTTCAGACGGTCGTTCTCCACCTGTAGAATAGAACTACGATTCTGGAGTTCAGAGTGGGCAGCTAGTAAGCCCGCCCTTTCGCGGGCCCTTTCCTGATCGCGTATACGATCCTGCTCTCGCGATCTTTCGATTTGATCCTCTGTTTCAGCAAGGATCCCCTTCACCCGCGCCATCTCCTCCGTGAGGAGTCGGCGGAGCTCCGCGTTCTCGTGGCGAAGCCGAAGATTCTCGTTTATATATGTAATTTCAGGATTGATTTTCGTTGCGTTTAGCTAGGCTAGGATCCTAACAACCTCTTTACTCTAATTCCTTCCTCTTCCCGAGCGGATCCATATTTGTGGACTCAGCTTGGCCATTCCCTTGTGGGTAAAAAGGAGTGGATTTCTCATGGTCTGAACTCTCAATCTGATCTGGAACTCAGGAACAAGCCGTAAGAGCTTTCTAGAGCGTTAGACTGCGTCTTCAGGTACGTCTATTGGTGATTCCTCATCCGATTCCCTAAACGTGAGATTTTCCGGGCTAATCCTTATCCTTAAAGATTCTCTGGGAAAGGGCTCCGTAACATCTATCTCAAAAGAAGGAAGGACATTCTATTATGCCTTCTCTCCATTCCCGGCCGTAGCACGGGCAAATCTATCTTCAACGGTGCCCCGACTGCTTATTTCCTAGGAGCTATTCCTACCATTATCCCACGTCCCTTGTCTTTACCGCTCTAGAAACTGCCATTAATTCCCTGTCCACTTTTCATGCATTTAGGACTCTTTCTAAAGAAGAAGAAAGCTCCAACCTCTGTGCACCCAGAGAATAAGCAACTCGCTAGAAGGAATAGTCTTGACGTAAGGAATAGAAGGAAGGTTCTTTGCTAGAGTAGTTTATCTCGGGGGAAGAGGGAAGTAGTGCCTTCTACTCCCATACGAGCGCACATTAATCTAATTGAAATCTGGTAAGAGAAGGACTTGACTTGATCACGCTGCCCAGTATACTAGTATAGAATGGTTCGTTCCAGTGCCAGTGATAGATTGGTTTAGAAAGATCGTATCGAGATCGCTTTTTCTCAACCTAGTAATAGGGTCAAAAGAGATGGATTCCTTTCGGGGCTTGGGCTAGCTTGGATCTTTTCCTCTGACTTTGATTGCTTGATTGTGCTAAAGGCTTTGCCATGTCATTCCCTTTGATTGCTAGTAAGAAGGTAAGTCGCTTCCTTGTGAATAGCTGAAACAAGTCCTACTGCCCTCCCGGCTCTGGAACAGGCTCTTGCTCTAGCTCCGCCCAATGCTCGGAATGGTGAATTGATCAATTCCGAAACTAGCCAACCCGAAAGCCAATCACGAACTGCTCGCTACTGGAACTGGCTAACAGAAAGAGCGGAAAGAAAGAGGGCATGTCTCACTAGCAAGACAAAAAGGGTGAGCGCCTAGCGCGCCCCCTTTATTACTAGGTTGGGCAAGCTTGGATGGATGCCCCTACTCCCAACAAGTTGCTGGTCGGGATCGTGAAACTCTCGCTCGAGAAGTAAGTAAGCTGGTCCTTGTCATGGTGAGACTTTTGCTTGCTTCCTAGAGAAGGGGAAGGGGAGTGGTGGGTGCAGGCTTAGAGAAGGAAGTAGAAGCGTTCGAGTGAATCTGATGCTATCCGCACCGAGGGAGCACATGCTAGCCACACCTGTCCAAGACAAAAGAATATTTCCAGAGACACTTCACAGAATTCCACCCGATCCCAGAAAAGATGTAACTTTGGAAGTTGGCCAATAGTTTCAAATCAGGTATCAGAGCTTTGGTTCAATGGCTCCTCGTCGTACAAAGGCCGTTTGGTAAACCTCAGCTATGGTGAGAGATCAACGAGACATCGAGATGGAGGAATTAAGAAATCAAGTGCAGCAGCTTCAACAACGTTTGGAGCTCTATGAGGCTCTAGAGCGCAATCAACCGCATCGTGCCTCTGAAGATGAAGAATCAGCAAATGGAGAGGATGAAATGAATCCTTTCTATCGTGCTAGAAGCCGTGCATCGAGTGATGAAGCTGGTCCCTATCGTCATGCTCGTAGAAACTATGATTTCCAGCGAGATTATGACATTAAGGTAGATATTCGATAATTTGAAGGAAGAATTAAACCGGATGAGTTTATTGATTGGTTGAACCCTGTTGAGAGGATTTTTGATTACAAGGATGTGCCAGAGCATTTCAAGGTAAAGCTGGTTGCCATAAAACTGAAAAAGCATGCCTCCATTTGGTGGGAACACTTGAAAAAGCAAAGAGCTCATGATGGGAAAATTCCGATTGTGACCTTTTTCTTTACTTGACTCTTGTGAACCGATGAATGAACACCGGCCGTTTGTTAGGATCTTCTCGCCGTAACCAGTAATAGAAAGAAAAGAAGAGAAGACTCTTCGCCGACCGGAGAATAGTCTGATCTCGAGAAATAAAGAAAAAAGCTTTCTATTATGATTGCAGACCAGCAGAGCCATGCCACCAGCCAAGTAAAGAGATTAACAACTATCATTCATTCATTTATTTAAGAATGGAGCTCTCCATCCACTACTCTCACTTTTTTGGTCAGTACCCACTTATTGAAAAGTAAGCTGTGGAGTGGTGTAGGTCGAGCGCAGGGGATTGAGAGAGGACCTCTGAGAAGAGGTTTTAGCAGTGGTGCGTCCAATCGGACATGGAGAAGTGGGTGAAGGAGGGCGGGAGGGAGCGCAGAGCTCTTTCCTCTGCTGAAAGAATGCTATCATGTGGGTGCTCGAGCACTTTGGGCACTCGATCTACCGGTGGTAAGAAAGGATGTTCCCCTTTATTCGTGAGTAAAGGCAAGCGGAGCAAGACTTTGTTTTCAAGAAGCACCTTGACCTTGAATGCTCTAGGGGAGGGGAATGGGCAACAACAACACAAACTATGCTGCTTATCCGATAAAGGAAGGGATTATCGACTGGCATATCACAGGTTAGCCGGTCTCTCTTACCCTTAAGGTATATTCGTGTTGGACTAATTTCGGATGCTCCTCCAATTTTAGCTATCCCCTCCTTCCCGGCCCTTATGCATCCCTCGCCGCAAGTCTTCCCCACCCCGTCTCAGATTTGATGTCAGTCTTCCCTTGACCGATGGATCAATCCCCTCAGCCGCTGATGTTCGATCCGATAGATGGACACTGCTCTATCCCTACCTTTTCTGGATCGATCACCCCACCTAGCAGTGGAAGAAAGAGGCCACACGATCCCTAGCTTTTTTTTCACCCGCCTCTTATGGTTGGTCGGTTTAGCCATTCCTCCATCCATCACATCTATCGCCGGTTTCGATCAAGCATTCCTTATCGCTCAGTAGGCGGGTCATGGGAGAATGAAAAAGCACGGGGCTTTCTTCAAATGATCACTGGGCTTTATTCCCTCTCGGCGGATGATTCGGATTCTGCGGATGCTTCTGTTCGCGCTTAGCTTCTTTGTCTTGTTTGTGTTGTAAAGTGCGCGCTAAAGCTACAGCTATGTGTTTGCTTTGGAATCGAATAAGGCTTACTCACTTGTTCCTGATGGATCAGCACCAGTCACCTTCCCTCCTTTCATGGGAATAGGCTTATTCTTCATGACAAGCCTTTTCGTTAGCAATCAATGAACTTCCCCCTCCACCGCGCTAAGCTTTAAGCGAACTAGCCCTCTTCGTGCACACAGATGCCCTAGCACCCTCCCCCCGAAACGCCTTAAGCGCGAAAAGCTTCGGAAGCAGCGAAAGAATACAAGAAAGAAAGCATATCACCAGAGAAATACGTTGATCAAAGAGCAGACCCCTAAGAACGAAGGGAGTGGTTCGATTCCCTTTAGCTCTTAGCTCTACGGATGACTAACAAGGCAGGATCAAAGCGGGTGACTGCCGAGCAGCAGCACTGCTCGCCCTGGCATAGCCGTATGATTTCGTCACAGATTGTATTGTCTCGACTGTCTCATCCCGGCTTGTAATGGCGAAGGCTAGATTTCATGGACCAGGTTGCCGTCCGTCGCACTCACGGTCATTAGTCTGGTTAGCTCTTCCTGATAGGTTGAAAAGGATGAAAGCCTTCTGACTTTCCTGACCCACGGGCAGAAAATGCTAGGTTGTGAGGAAGTGAATCGGTTCTTACAGTTCCCAGAATTGGACAAAAAGCATGAAAGTCGATCATTTCTTCTTTGCTTTGGGTCCATGTGAGTTTGCTAAGAGGTTTCTGATTCGTGGTAGAGCAGTTGATGTAAGTGCTCTTTCAGTGCGGATGATGAATTCTCTGACACACTCACTGGCCATCTTCCCTCTTATTACAAAGTTCAAGCCTACTTGAAATGTTGGCTTTGCGGGTATTGAGCTCACTGGGAAGCCGTCGGTTGAACCGTCATTGGTACCGCTTCTTCCTTTGACTTCACGGAAGATTTGGTATCCAGCCTCTACCTTTCTCGCTTTGGTTGGCATTCCCAGAAAAGGGAATTCTCACCTCTGACGAGGAAGGACTTGTTAGAGGATGGCTCCAAGAACGTCTTCGGCCAAAACACTTGTCAGAAATGGAAATTGACAAATGCAGGACGTTTTGAGGAAAATTTGATGTACTTGCCTTGTCCCTGGATTCAGAAGATCCTTCAGTACAAATATGGGTTCTATACTCTTGCTTTGGCTCCGACTACCTGAGGTTGGATGGCGGTGTGGACGATCAAATCAATCACAAGCTTATAAACCATAGATGCTTCATTCGTATGCATGTACCTCGAAAGGCAGCAGCTTCGAGGGAGTTGTGGATTCGTGAGTTGGCCATACCCTCAAGTATAAAGCCGCGATCAAGAAGAAGTCTTTTTCCGGGAAAGGGTGGTGGCTTTTTAGAACAAAGTCCAAGTCGTCTCGAGCTCACACCATATGGGGAAAACAAGATGAGTTGCTTTTTTAGGCTTATGCTCGGAAGGAAGGTAGAGACTATGAGGAGACTTTTGCACAGCGAAGATCAAAACAATCGGACTTTGCAATAACTGCTCAGTTCAATTGGAGGATTCATCAGATGGATGTGAAGAGTGCCTTCTTGAATGGTGATCTCAAGGAGGAGGTTTACATGACTCAACCAGAGGAGAGGCCACCCACTAGCTCCTCCAGCAGAAATAGACTCCTAAGCGGCTTATCTTGCGGCCGAATCAATCAATCAATCAAGCCTTTCCCGTAATGATGCTTGTACGGGCGGTGCAAAGGAGCCCGCAAGCAGTGAAAGAGGAAGACCTGCCACACCCAAGGAAGCAAGTCTCCCTTTCCGCACAATACCACACAATAAAGTGATGGCAAAGCGCGAACAACGGCCAAGAAGACAGATATCCCAAAGGCTGTCCAGTAGCAAACCGAACATACTTCGGAAGAGCATCTTTATCCTCCGCTGTAGGAGCCAAGAACACATTAGTACCGAGGCCCGAGCGGACCCATGCGAAAGCAGTAGTAAGGACAAGGCTTCTATAATTACACCCTGAACCGCGAGCGGAAAACGATCCGTCGCAGAAGACAAATCAAAACTTCGTAATGATGAAAGTTTTGACAGCCTCCGTAAAGGTGCAACCTGATCAAAAGTCCCATCACATGGGATGAGACGCAAGATCTTCATACACCAACCAGTCGTGAGCAGGACGCAACAATGCTTGCTTCACAGCGTTCGGGATCGCGAAGACCCGAACCTTACCTGCTCCTTCTTCCTTGAAGGCCAACCTTCCCGGTGGAAAGTAGAGCATCTTACTATCGTCACTAAGACCCCCAGCTGCTTTAATTCGACGAGCACACACAGAATAACTGAATGTGAGCATCTCATGAAGCCACCTACCAGCAAGACAATATATCGAATCAAGGTCATCCACTTTTGTGTGTAACGACCAAGGAAACGACATCGCTTGAGGATCCTCCTCACTACTTGCCTGGGGACCGAAGCAATTCCCCCAAAAGTTGAAAAAAAAAAAAGAATTACTAATATAGTTCACACCTTAAGCAGATCTTCAAGCGATCATTGCGCCATGCCCTAGTCCGGTGCCGCTGCTATCTCTGTAGACTGTTCTTAGTCGCATATCAGCTGCTGAGAGGATAAGGACTCCTCTTAGTCGCAGATCCGCTGTCTTCCTTTCCTTAGCCGGAGCAGTGAGCGTCTCTAGTCTACCGAGGGGGTGGAAGAATGATACAGATGCTGCTTCTTAGAGATCCCCTAAAGGAGTAGCGAAGCGCTCTTCTGGTGAGTTGCCTTTGACTAGTGTTTTTAAAAGGTAGCTTATCCGAGTTAACTCAAGAGCTGGCTCTGCCGTGCCGTAAGCAACGTATATTCTGGTTAATTTGACTTTCTTTATTCCTTTTACCTGCCTGCCCCCTCATCCTTTGGTTGCCTGTCTAGCCACTCCTTTCTTTAGTATTCGAGGTGGGCTCTTGAAAGAGCTCCTTCGGCAGCGCCGTACGTGACATTCATTCTTATCCTTATTTCTTTGTATTCGTTATCTGGAGCAGCGAGCTAGTCTGCCGAAAGCCAGTGCTTGTCCGGCTGGATTCCATCTGCTTCCTTCCCCCTTCTTTTCTTTGCCAAGAGTGACGAATTCAGTCTAGGCTGAGCTCAGTCTTCCCTGTAAGAAAAGTAGTGGTCGTGCAAGAGACAGGCTATTGTGTTTTCCTTGGCTCATCATTGATCTCAAAGAAAAACAAAAAAGAGGTAACCCGGCCTTTTTCCTCTTTTCCTCTAAGTCGCCTTTCCTAACAGTGCTTGATCCCCCTAAGAAGTGGGCTATTCGTCCTCTCAAGCGCCAAGGTCTTTCCTTTATATACGAAAAAAAGAAATTATCGATTAATAAACAAATAACAAAGTTTACACGACATAAAGATAAAAATAGATCTCTTCTCGAAAAGGTAAGCCTTCTAAGTTGGTTCATCCCCCTGCTATAGGAAGATTAGCGAACAGGCGAACCACGAGCCTGCACTTGATCTAAAGCAATGATCCGAGCTATCCCATAGATCTGGAGTGAAAAGAAAGAGTAGAGAGAAAGAAAACCGAAGCTATCTCCTATAACAACGAAAGTTGGAGTAGCAGGATTCGCATATATACCAGTGTATGTGAGAGCAAGATTGGATTCTTTCTTTATTGAATTATTCACACCTATAAAAGGGCTACTGGCCAGCTATACCAGGAGTCTTGGTATTCGGATAATTGATTTGGGTGATCCACGACTGCAGACAGGATCAAGTCAGAGACCTATTCCATATGAGCTAGGTAGCCAATGAAATGAGCTACCCATTGAGAGAGCTTAAACCGATGTCCCTTGCCAGCCTGTAGCTAAGAGTAGCTTCTCTACCGCACCTCCAAAAGCGGGTATAACCTTACTAAAAGCTGGGGCTTCAGCCGCTAGCAGCAACTTTTGTCCCGAAATACAATCTCAATTCCAATCTTTCTTTCGAAGCTCACCTTCCGGACACCAGTAAGGAAAGGTCAGTTCAACGCGTAAAGCAAACCGAACCGAAAGAAGAAAGACTTTTTGGAAAGTTAGTCGCCTCTATCACATCACCAAAATCGCTTGCATTTACATCTGATGAAATAGCTCAAACTGCTGATTCTCGGGAAATGATTCTTTTCGGTTCCCAGTTTACGACTCTAGCTGGTAGCGCTTCCCTGCCCCTTTGTGGGGACAGGAATGAAAGACTCAAAGTAGAGGAAAGATGGAACTCAAACTCCAATATCTCTTCTAGGGATAAAACAGAAGTACATCCAATGTTCTCCGTTGGCGGCATGGCACCACTTGAAATTGCGTATAAGGAGACCACCATACCTACCTGTTCGAGAACAGCTTTTTCTAACGATTGGAATCGACGTGTGGCGGGAGGAGATTAAGAAGCAAAGGCAAAAACCTAATTTTGTGGTGCTGGAACTGATTGAACAAAGGGAGCTGCTCTGTCACTCTAGAGAACTAATCGAAGAGGGGGTTTGTTTGACTAAAGCTAAAGCCCTTTTTTACATCTTCGAACTTCAAGGTAGTCTCCGCCCGTGAAAAGCTTATTTTTAATTCAATCAAACTTCTTATGGGACTGGTAAGTCTCACATCGGTGCTCGTATCGGGTGCTATTCCGCTTACTCCACTTCTCCTCGCTCGGTTGCATGAAAGCTATGGCCAAGCCCCAAGTCGGGGACGGAGGGGATAACTTAGAAAAGCGCTTTTCTAACGACTGATCCGGCATTCACATTCCATTTTCTTCTTCATCTCACCTATGGACTTGGCTATTCCCTGATTCCCCTAAGGGTTCACTTCAGTTAATTCAATGCCATTTTACCGGGATTTTTGGTCATCAATGCCTTGACTGACTGTTGTTTGAACTTCTCCAATTCCTCCTCCCTCCACCATTCTATGACTTTCGTAGGGGATCCTGTTACTTGTCTAATAGATCCCTTGCTTGGCCTTTCTCTTTTTTTTCGCACGTAAATCCTTAGTTCCAACCAACAAGGAAGCGAGTTTCAACTTCTTACAAGAAAAATGAAGAGACCAATCTACTCAAGCATTGGGAAGTGGAGCCTAGTTCGTGTTCTTCCTTAGTGAGTGGGATCATTCCATTGCGGTACAGTAGGCAATAAGCCCTTCCTACCCTTTCTAGCTCCAACCATATTAGCCCTTTTCTAAAGCACTCGCATTGCCCCCTGTCTGTCTTTATCCATACCTAGAGTATTGCTCTTGAGGATGCCTTCACAACACTTCCCTATTATAAAAGGGGTTAGATAGAGCCTTACCACCAAAAAAAAGAAAGAACATTAATCCCTTGAGACCAGTTGGCCTTTAATTCCCTTTAAAGGGTACTCATTCTCTCCCTCTTTCTCTCAGTGGAAGACCGAGCCATTGGTAGTGGCCTAGGTGCTTATGAAAGCAGCGATTGGACCATGAACCCCAGCTTAACGGAGTAAAGTACCCATCTTATCATAGAAGGATCCGTTCAACAAATGACATGAATTCGGAGAAAGAAGGATCATAGAACACGAAGCCTCATGCCAGAAAGGGGTGTAGCAACGTGCTATTGATTGGGAAAAACCCGGTTTTATAAAAGCTTCACCCATGGAGCCAACAAAGGATGAGCTAGCCCTAAAGTCCCTTCTCGTCGCTATCTGCACTTCTTTCTTTATTTATACAGCATAACCTATAGCTATGAGCCTCCCGTTCTACGAAATGAGATTCTTCTCCTATACGACATTCAGAGAGGCTCGCAAGGACATAAAGAGCCCGAGATGGAGATGAAAGAGCACCCTCAGTTGTATAGACTAATTCGACTCTAAAAATAGTTTTTGACTTACCTAGGGAAATGGGTGCGGCTTCTTTCCTTCCCAGAAGGGTAGTCCTGATTGAGTTTATAATATTCCAGGTATAGCTCCATGCATGTATAGAGCCCCCTCTTTCCACTCGGGCAACATACCAATATTCTAAAGGAAGTCTAATTAATCTGATCCTAGCCTCTTGGCATATCGATTTTGGGACGCGGGCTGCTATGGCTGGCTGTATTCTCTCTTTCTGGGCGCATGACCTTGTGAATCGTTCCTTAATCTAAGTAAAAGAATCATCGTAAGCATCTCGTGATTCATCCCTTCCTTCTGATGAAGGGGCTTGTGATCATCTAACTCTAACTATCTAAGGAGCTGCATTCCCTTCATCTATGCCCTTCTCACATACTAGGAGGGAGAGGATAGAATGGAAGCCCACACAGAGAGCCAAAATCATCAGAGGGAAGAGCATCCCCTGCACCCCGATTGGCCAAGCGCTCCTATTAGGACTGAGACCTTATCTTCTAGGTCATATAGATTTCTTATTTCAATCGGCCAGGAGCCTTGGTTCCACTCGACCGGAGATACGACGTCATTTATCGAAAATACCTTGAACTAGCCCCGATTTCAAGCAATGAATGGGATCAGCGTGGTAGCTCGACCGGATGGAGTTGGCCAAGAGTGACTAGCCACACGGAGTAGGGATGCCTTGAGGATTCGGTATCATCTTCTTCACCGGACACCTCGGAAGCCAACTCAAACTAAAAAAAAGCATTAGTGATCACCGCCTTTTTGAGGAGTTTTCCGCATTCGATTGAAACGAACTTTCTCTTTATATAGGAAATTGGATTTTAGTTGAATGGCACCTACATCTAATTGAATTGAGATGATCGTGTACTAGACTATAAACATAGCGGACTCCCTTCAGCTTGACAGCTCGGACAGAAAGCTATAAGAAAGAAAGACAAAGCGCACTCAAGGTCCGTCCTTCCTTCACTTCAATGGTCTAAGGGGGCAGGGCGCATAACCACGAGAGCCCTTTGAGTAAAACAGCATAAAGCCATTGCATTTGGATAGTAGACGGGGAAAAAGAAGAACATGAGATCATGGAGTAGAAAGAGGGAGTCCGGCTTTGGTTCATTGGCCCCTGGCCTTTTTCTGCCCCCGGACTGTCTTCTAATAGGACTTCGACACCCTGCAGGCTCCAAAGTAAGGTCAAAGTCATGTATCCGCTCTCAGATTCGCATGAGCTACTGCTCTCGTCCTGACCGAGATCTATTCTCATCTTGTGGGGAATCTCCCCTCTCACTCTCCACTTTCATGTCCATCAGAGAAAGCTGGCGCATCTTTTCGTTCATCAGGCTAGCGCCTGTCCCGATGATAGAAGGAGAAGGTGATCAATAATCAAAGCAGCTTGTTTCAAAGACATATCTCTCCATTTCGTTAGTGATTATGCCCCAGCGAGGAACTTATACTTTGATGAGTCATATGTGGAACTCGGATTCCTTCTCCAACCCCAAGTCAGTCAATTGCTTCTCTTCCCGCCATCTTCTATTGGTGGCACTCCTTCCTTTATCTCATATGCCGGTGAACCAGGCCGAATTGGATCTCTTCCCGACCCCCCCCTACCTCATGCATTGAAGTAGTCCGGTACGCTAAGGTAGGACTGTTTGGTCTTAGTAGGTGACCGCTTGGCAGTAATCGTTTTCCCTCCTTCTTCCTTTTCTTCTTCAATTGCGACAACAGCTGATTCTCAAGCAGCTTGTATTCGTATAATAAGAAGAATGTGATGCGATGCTTCCTGCTTGAAGGCAAGTGAGGCACTATTCGCTTTCGTTCAAAGCCCTCCTACTGCTCCTGCTACTAAATCGACTTGAGCAACGGATGCTGGCTCTAGGAACGGAGGAAAAACCGCAATAGTTCAAATCGGGGGGAAGAGAGCGGTTTAGTGGCTTTGGGGAGTCCATTGCATCAAGAGTATAGAGATTGATTGGGCCCAAGGACCCTTTTAGCAAACCAGGAATATAGTGAACAAAGAGGTATCTAAGTTGCTCCTTTCTTCAGGCTTGGCGAAGGTGTCCGATCTACTAGCTCTCCTCCAACCAATCCGGAGACTACAAGACCTTCACCTCAATCTCTACCGGTTCCCACTGAAAGCAGAGCATTACCTAAGGTAGATCATTTATCCCTCCTTACTCCTTCCAGTTTGCCATAAACCTTCTTGGCTAACTGTTGACATCATCTTCAATCTCAGATGTCAACTCTTCAAGGTGTGCTTTCCCCAAGTTTGTCAGGATCCTCTACATCTGTTCAGTCCTCCTCGAGTGTACATTCAATGTCCAAAAGCTTGCTGGCCAAGCTCTCAGACAGGGTTAATCTCGAGGACCTCCCTCGGGCATTGAATCTCTGGCCTTAGCCTGCCTACCAGTCTTGATCTCTTGCAAGAACAAAGGGAAGCACTAAGAAACTATTTCATGGCCTGCTCCATATCTTATCTTGCTGACTTTGCTCTCTGGCGAAAGGCGAGGAGCTTGCGATGCCTTACGTAATAAGGGGCTTAACCAGAGGCAAAGAAAGAGTTTCCTTTCTTTGCTATTCAGTGGCGAGCAATTCTAATCCTAAATGGTGTAGATTGCTTCTTTCCCTCTTTGCTTGTGTTGTGCCTGTGCCGATGCCCATAGTTAAAAAGAAAAGAAAGACTCAAGCCAACTCATTTAGTATAGTCAAACTCAACATACGACGAGGCTCCTCAAGAGAAGGAAAGGTGACGTACTCCCTGGTGGTAAATCATCTTGACTATCCATTTGATATCCGTCACCCTCTATTCTAGCTGATGCTGAGACCTTGACTTCTCTTTCACCCTACCCTCTGCCTTTCCGCTTCAATAAAGTATTGTTATACCGCTTTAGAGAAAGTCAAAAGTTTTTATAAGGTCGAGCTCTTAGGGAAAGATTATTGGGTTTGGGCAGGGATGGCACTCAATAGCTCTACTATGCTCACTCCCTACTAGCTCTAGCTAGGTGCTGAAAGCAATGAAAGATTGAACCTGCCTTCGCCCGGAAGTGACTTCGCTAGCCTTTGGGCTTAAAGAATCGCTTCGCACCTTCTGTCTTCTTTTCAAAAGGATATCCCCAATAGTCAAGATCTCATGCAGGAGAGAAAGAAGGAGTCTGTTGATTCTATGGTAGCTGAACGTCTTCACTTTCATTATTGCTAAAAGAGAAAGTCCCTTCCTTATAATTTTGTTATTATTATTGATAGCACAGGAAAGAGAACTCCGCCTTCTCCTTCGGGGGATTATATTAGTTAGAGGACTTCCTTTAGCTCGTTGACTAGGGATCTAAGGATGGTTATTTGGTGGAAAATCCAGCAAAGCTAAAATCCCACTGTTAGAACATCTAAAAAAGAGGAGAGCCTAGCAATTGGTCTTGCACACTAACTCATGAGTCAACCTAGGAAAAGAACTGCTTTCTCACTCCTCAAGTCAGGAAGTGGGAATAGCAGGCAATCGATGACTGAAATTACTTTCTTAGAAAGATTGCGTAACGCTAGATCTCTTCAGGGTTCCATCTCACTCTCTTTCGGCTCGAAGCCGATAGGAAGCAATGCTTCAAGTCGCTGAGGTAAGTTCCGAGAGAGCTACGCTCCGGGTATTCCTACCATTTCTTCTTATAGATTACTCTTTGAACTCCTCCCTTCGTCTTACCTAATTCCAGATATGGATTAACTGCAATAGCTAGAGGGTGTCTGCGATTAATCTGTTTTTAGCATTAATTAGTCTCTTTGAACTCTTAATTAAAGCACTGGAGGGGAATCGCTATCGTCTTTCTAAAGGACGGGGATTTACGTGTATTGCTTATGTCCGATTTGCTGACGCTAGCTTGACTTCACTCACTTCAGAGATGGAAAAAAAATAAGAAAGGGGCGTAGCGGCCAGAAAGAAATCCCCTCTTCCGCTTAAGGCACCTAAGTCCCACAGCTGATTCAATATCAATAGCACCGTCTTCAATAGCAGTTGATTCAAGGGAAGCTCTTTCTAGAGCAGTAAGAGCCTATTCTGTCCTGCTTTCTGATTCAATTCCCTCAAAAGAGCTCTTTCGATTCCGAAAAAAGTCCCAAACATGCCTGCACTATTTATCTAATAATTGCCATTTTCTCGGGAATTTTGATAGACAACAGTAACAGGGGATGATTGAAGAGCGGATGCGATCACAGTTACCTTTCTAACTGTAACAGGGCTTAGGCATTAAGTTAGCTTTCAAACAACGGCTATTCGCTCACCAACGACACCGGGTAGGCCGGTTATTTAAGTTATTCCCACAGCTGACCCTTTCCTGATGCCAGCGTCTCAGTGCAGATGAATTACCGTTCTTGATCCCTGTCCGCGCTGTTCTTGTTGTCGATTCCCCTGTTCTGTTTGCAATTTCATCAGAATAGGGGCTGTTGTCGACAAATAAGCAGTTTTAGCCGTAACCGCAGTTTGTGTTTGCATGTTAGCATACGGCATTACCGGTGCTATAGAATCAGCTGTTAGCAAGAATTGGCTCAAATGCCACAGAATACGCTCTTTCTTCCTCACAGCTACTTCTCTCAATGCATTCGATTGAGCAAGAGGAAGAACTCCTACGAAAACAGAAAAGACTGGGACCGTAAACTCCAACTGTAGCAGGCCATAGCTCCTAGGCTTAGAAGGGATATTGCTAAATTCCTACTCAATTTAGGTCACTCACTGCCTTTCTAGTAGGATTAAACTAAGTAAGTCATAGCTCTACTAAGAAAGAGTTCTTTTTTTGTTTTTTAGGGATGGCACTCCCTGGCTATATGTCTGCGGCTTGTAAACACTTTTAATGAAGAAAAAGAGATCGGGAAAAGAGCTACAGGAAAGCCATAGTCAAAGACCTAACCACTCTGCTCGGCTCTCTGTCAAGGGGTCCCAGCGTAAGGCTCTGCAAGACCTCTCCCGTAGGTCGACTCTTTCCCTTGCAGTGACTGGTTGCTTGCTCTCCTGATTGACAGCCTCTCTTCTTTCTCTCTTGCCATCTCTTTTCTTTCATGTGTTCCGCATCTTTTGTTACATTTCTGAGTTTTTTTTTTCTATCTTTTTTCCGGGATTTTATTTTCCTATCATTATTGAACAAAGGAGTTCTACTCGGGCCTCAGTTTCCGACCAGGCCTTGGGGGAGACTGCTTGAGCCCATAGATAGCTTTCAAAGTCTGCAAACCTTGTTATCCCCCCCTCTTACACAACCGGGTGGAGGATTCATGTAAACTTCTTCCTGAGCGTACAGCGAGTTAGATAGAAAGCATCAACCACCTCGAACTCGCTCGATCGATGGTTCATGGTTCTACGTAATTAGTAGGATCGAGTTGCTACTCTAATCTAAGGGAGTTGGAGTTGTGAACTCAATAGTGCCGGTACGAGTTAGTTAAGTAAGTAACTGGTAGCTTTTACTTATGTCAATGAATGAGAACAGTAGTAGTAGATTGAGTTAAAGTTCCCCCCAAAAGTGATCTAGGGGGGTAAGGGTACTTTCTTTTGTTGTTGCACTGAACTAAGTAAGGAAGTGTCCTCTTCTCAAATAGGAGGAGTTGCCTAAAGGATTAGTTCCTCGAGTCTAGTTAACTCGACAACTTAACACGAATAACGCACGAGCTTTCCTCGACTATAGCACGAGTAGAGTCTAGCTCGACTAGGTCGCTTCGCCTTCAAAAAGAAAATACCTACTTTATTGTATTAAGAGTGTCTTTTGTTACTTGTACTTGAGTACAGATAGTCGTTGTGGAGTTGAAGAGGTCGCTCTCTCCCCAGTGAAGGCTCGCTTCGTAGACTTTATGAGCAAAGAATAGATATTACCGACAATCAGGTGCCAATAAGTTTGCTGTCCTGTCTCTGCCTGTAGGTAGTAGGTCCCTGCTCTTTCCGATAAGCGGATAAGTTGAGGGGCTTTCTCCCCAAAAGAAACTTCCCTTGCCTCCTCATGTCCTTGACACTCTAATTGTTGTAGCTCTTGTTTACTCCCTTTTTTCCTTCTTTCTCCTGCTATCAAAAATCAGGAAATGTGGAACTTTTTCTATTCTTTAAAACGTCCTTAAATTAAAGGCTTATAGAAAGCGCTTTAACGAATGACGTAAGATGATGCCCGAAATCAGTGAACTAACCTGGTATTCAATCTATTTTGTCAGAGATTGCCGGGTTTGGAGGAATTAGGTCAAGAATACCTATACTAATTGCAAGAGGAAAGACCGAGACTTGTCGCCTTAAGCTTGCTGCTTTGCTGTACTCTTATAGTGATGTTATGTTATTTAAGGAGGCCTAACCAAGGAAATTAGCCCTCGTAAGGTCTTTTTTCCACGCACGGGCGATGGAGCCTCATCAGTGTCAGCCTCTGTTGTCGAATCGGTTCGTGCTTAATTCCATCAAGCCTCGCTTAACTATGGATTCTAAACCTTGTCCCATTCTATGCCATCTTCTTAGACTATTCAACCTCCTGCTGCACGAGATGAGACAGTTGGGCAAGCCCTTCTTGCAAAAGGAAGTGAAAGACTAGTGCCGCCTCTTTAGCTTCCATACGTGCCTGGAACGCTAATGCTACTTTGAATGTGCAGGAATCAATGGCTGACAGCCCTGCTAATGCTTTTCATTCCGAGTGGCTGATCGACGAGAGTAGAATCCGCCTCGTAATCGGGGTAGCCCTCTAGAATCGGCTGATTCAGATCAGGTAAGGTCGGAGGAGGTGCCGTATGAGCATATCGGGACGATAGTTCCCCCGGGAAGATCCTTTATGTGGAAAATGGAGGTCGATGCCTTTGATGATATTTCACATGGAAATGTCGCCAGATGCTTCTCGATGCTTGCTCTCCCGATTGGGGCTTCATTGAAAACGTCTCTATGAAGACATCCAAGATAAGTTAGATGAGGGTAGCTGGAGTATTCTAGAGCGCACACTCCTTCGTGAGTGGCTTCTTGCTTTGCTTGCGTATGAGGAGTGGTTTTGTAGAGCTCGTTTTTCTTACTTTTTTACTGCTGTTGATCTCTTAGATCCGCCGGCTTTTGTCTTCCGTCCGGAACGTAAAGAGAATTATAAAAATATGGTCCTATGTTTCGTGCTTACGATTTAGTAAGGCAGTGGGCTCCACCCTTTCCTTTACTTTACCGGAATCGGTGGTTCGCCTTGAGATTGATGTAGTGCAGTGTCGTCTTTGGTTTGGATGGAAAGTCTTTCTTCAATAGGGACCCGAAATTCAATATCTAAAGAACGGCGGGATAAGCGGATAGAAGGCGTTCAATGGTAAAAAAAGGAATCTCTTCCCAGATTGAGATGATCCGAATCAGCAACGGCATCCATATTTAAATTTATGTATGTCAATATGAACTTCGATGGATTGATTTGTTGGTGCTGCCTCAGCATAGGAAAAAGGAAAAGGACTGGTTGTTCAAGCTACGAAGTCCGGTGAATCACGAGAGGAGATGCTTCTGAAAGTGCTGTTGGTGAGGCCATTTGAATTTGATTAGTCGACCCGCTAGCGAAAACAAGGAGATTGATTTGGCCGCCGGGCCCAGATACAGGTGTTCCGGTCACAAGGGCTTCACATCAAACGAGGTGGGTGCAAAGGGAACTAGCACTGCACAAATAGACGTGACTAATGCAATAAGTAGACAAATATAGCGTCTGTCTCGTGTAGATGGTTGTTTTCGTTTCGAAACCATGAACACATAGTCACGATTTCAGTCCCCGCTAAAGCAATTGTGGCCGTCTCTATTCATAAAGAACATCTGCGCATATTCGCAGGAGTAGTTCGCCTGACTCTACACCTGCTGCACGCACGGGTCTCCGCCCGCTTCCTTCTTATAGTAAGCATGACTTGCTTTTCTTTTTGTCGAGTCTCTGCTTCTCCCAATCCCAATCTGTTCGTACTCACCGCATTTTTTTACTCAAATCTGAATCCATTCGTATTCGAAACTCATATATATATATCTTTTATATTTTTTTAACTTCTGCTGCATTCTCCCTCGAAAACCACCACTGGATCAGGAAAAATCCTCTCTCTGAGCGGGCAAACAAAAGAAAGCACACTCGTCAGCTATCCACCCTGCCCGTAAGCCATATATATGGATCTCTTTATATAAGAAAATAAAACATATATATATCATCTTTCTATACGTTCGTTAACTTAACCAGTGGTGCTTCCCAACATCCAACAGAAGCGTTAGTTGATCGGTCTACTGAACCTGGCTTTTGAACTCGTAATTTTTAGCACACTCGATTGACCTTAGCTTATGGTCTAGGCCAACCATTCGTCTTCGTCATCTCCGTCTCTGTCTCCAACTTCCCTTCGAAAGTCAACACAACATAAGAACGAGTAAAACAAGATAAAGAAGAGCCTTCATTCTATGAACTTCTTTATTGAATTGAATGTTTGGTGTCAAAGCTCGTGAAGGAAAAGTAACTCGCCCGTAAACCATCATGACACAAGGGAACGGAAAGCGCAATAGCAACCCATAAGCTTTACTAAACTTATAAGGGCATTCCATTGATAACGATAGAAAGAGCGATCCACGGAAGCCATTCAAACCAAGCTTGATAGGATAAGAGCACTCTAACATGAACAGGACCGGGTCAGACATCGCCTTAATAGAAAAGGTTGAGGAGGGCATATGATTGATCTAAAGATTAAAGGGAGCTGAACCAAGCCATCCTGATCGTCCCATACCTTTGAAAGCCCACCAGCTAGCATTCGAAATCACAAGAATAGCGAACTGGAGCGAGCCTATATAATGTAAAAAAGCAAATTGTAACCAACATCGATCATCAGAGAGATAGTAGCGGACGAGACAAGCTCCTGCGTCTACAACAGATCCTGCAGTTTCAGCTTCGACACCAGCGGCTACTTAAGCTGAAGCTCCTGTTCAAGGGAAGGGTTCCAGACCAGCCTTAGAACCAACCTTAGACCATTCTCAAGAACCCAGAAGCAACAAGAAGAGAAAGCCCTCTCTGTGAGCTAGACAGCGAGTCAGCATTCGTCCAACTATTTAGGTCCATGATCTTTCGCCCTGGTCTCTAGATGAGAAGATTCCTTTCCACCGAAACCTGATCCCCTTGGCTCAGACAACCACACGATGGAAGAAAGGTTTTTTGAAAGATTGATATATGTTAATAACCGGACTTCCTGCTATTCTTATTCTCGATGCGATTTGAATAGAACTCTAGTTGAGGATATTTTCTTACCAAGCTGTTTGGCTAAGAACCTTTCGAAATCAAGATTCGCAATAGCTAGAAGCATTGGCAAAGCAGAGTTCCTTCAGTACGGGAGAGTCCAGTCCGTCTTTGTTAAATGGCATTTTCTTTTGATAAGGAATCCAAAGCATCAAAGACTGATCTGAGAACTTTCTCTCTCTTCTTTGAATCACGATCTTTTGAAATAAAGATAAGAGTCGGCATTCTTTGATTTGGCATTCGCATTCCCGCTGTTGACGTCCTATCGAGTTACCTCTTGCTTGCACGAATCCCAATGGAAGGCTCGGGACCCCTATCGTATCGTAGATCGGACTTTGCTTTTCCAGGCTCCAGGCTAGAGAAAGGCTATTCCATATCAGCTGCTATGCTAGCTCGAAAAGGACTGAAAGAACTGACATTAGGTCGTGACTTGAGGGTGAGGGGAAGGAGCGGTAAATAAGTCAGGAGGTCGACTAGTTCTTAGCTTGATTGAACTCAGCATAGTTAGAGATTAGAGGAGATAGCCTTTCTTTCTATTGCTTGAGTTGAATCAGTTGACAAAAAGCCCTAGAACCTAACCAAGCAAAGCGCGGATACCATGTAGAAACTTAGGCTCCAATACCCTAGTCGGAAAACATGTCTTTATAAGAATTCATAAGAGTTACAATTACAATAATGACCTCATACATAAGTAATATATAAATACAATAATGGCACAAAAAATATCATATAACAATGCTTTCCCCGATCTGGGAAAGGATATGGAATTTGCCTTCCGACCTCGCAGAAAATGCAGAAATTACATCAACTTAAGATTGGTTCATCTGCAGCCCCAGGCCCTGATGGTTTCCAGGCCACAAGCCAGTCAGTTTGACCAGGAATGCCCACGAACGGTATAATTATGAATAATAGTCTAGTCTCCTTCAGGCGAGTTGAACGAACGATCTACTCAAGCTCTGGAGAGCGAGCAGAATAGCCTGGGTCTTTCAAATCCAATAAGTAGTTAACCCGCAATTGGCCTTTATATCGTCTACCTCCGTCTCGCATGAGAAATCGAATTCGAGGTGATCAAAACTAGCCAACGAACTCAGCTGGCGAGTGTGAGGCTATGGATAAAGTCTAAAAAATAAAGAAATAAGCAAGTTATCGAAGGGAGGCCAGCCACCTCTTCCAGAGCCTTCGAGGCGAGGAAACTACTTTGATTTTGGCCAGCCTGCGGGAACACGAGCAAAGGCAACTTCCAAGTCAGCGGGTACTAGCCTGACAGCCCGACCTCACTCAGGAATAGACACTCGAAAGGCCATCAATCAAAGGAAAGAGTCTCTTCTCCGGGAAACTCGCCTCTCGGTCAGCAGCTCCTCGGTCTCGAACTCATATGGTCCATTGTCCTTGAAACTCTCATCTGTGCCTCTGGTCTTGAAAGCTATATCCTCTGGAAAGCCATCACTCAGACACAGGAAGAGTTTTGGAACCCTCTATCCGTCTCTCTCAAGCCATTTTCAAAGTAAGCTGATCAATCTTCTGTCAAGTAAGTTAGTCACTCGGAATCCATAAGCCAATTAACATTGCCTCAGATGAAGATCTTTCATTCCGTGCTTTGTCTCTCGAGGTACCCGCGAATGCTTATGGGTGGAAACTAGCCTTTCGGTAAGCTCCCGTCTAACTAGTTTCTTCTTGCTTCCCTATCAACTGACCGGGCAAGGCACACAATCTCAGACGTCAGAATCTCTTCTTATTTGATATTCGAAGCAAGGACATGTTGATCTGTCTTCATCTACCAGATAGCCTCATCTTTCCCCCCTCCCCGGATCCATCATCCTCGAGGAGGAGGAAAGAGAAGTCCAATACTCTTTATGGAAGACTAGGGATTGCTAATCTGCCTACGCGGAAGCCTTCTCCCTTTCAAGCTAAAGAGTAAAGATAGCCCTTGCCCTATAATAGATGTCACATTGGATTTGCTAGCATTCCTAAGAGGCTTAGTACTCCGAAGAGTCATCCTAATCCAATGTTGCTAATGTTCCGGTCTTCAAACAAGAACTAGGGGGCTCGTTCGACCTGACACTGGTTAGACGTGAGGTCTAACATGTCCCGCTTCGCCCTATAGCACTAAACTTAGTGTCCATATATTGTCGCGGGGAAAAGGCGCTCAGATGCGCTTACAGTCTTATTACTGTATCCCACCAGAGGACTTCGAGGGGGCCACTATGGATACAAAGATACAAGCCGGAAAGAGCAAAGGAGAAGGCAGGCTCCATGCGAGTTGAGATGCGCCCTAAAGCATCAAGCAGCCTCAATCGCTATAGTCGAATCAATCCAATATCAAATTGGAAAGGGAACCCGATATGAAAAGAAGGTACTGAAGCCACTCTGAGCTCGCTAGAACTAGTTGGCTCTTTTTGGAATAAGCTCTATACCAAGCTCTTCTTTTGATACTAGCTCCTCGCAATGAAGAAAGCTATGAGCCTATAGGAAAGCCCTTGGCAGTAGAAAGCAAGAGAGGAGCTCGTAAAGGCTGGGACGGAGATACTGCTGGCTTGGGAGATATAGCTGGTGGCTTGAAGCTTTCTCCCAGAAGCCTATGATAGAACCTACATATCCTCCTACCTTCAAAAGGAACTTACTCGCCCACAGGCTCGCAGGTAAGGTATAACCAAGAAAACCGTAGATAGGGCAACTGCTGGATCGCAAGCAGATGGAACAGGCGATTCTTTTATGACTGAAACTCCTTTTTCTGCAACTGGATTGGATGTAACCTTTCTCCCAAGGGTTGCAAGCGAACTTCCAATGGATTAGAGGGAAGGCCCAATCGCCGGAAGAGCTTAGCTTTCTTCAGAAGTTGGATAGGTTTATCCTAGCACTACAACTAGACCTAGGATGGCCTAGCTATGGAAGTGGGAGTTTATCTTATATGGCCCTTACCCTAAGTCAGTTATCACTAGTTGGGAATGCGAGGTCCCCGATAGCCCCTTTTATGCCTTCTCATAATCTCTCTACTCTTTAGTAAGTCGAGTAATTTCCTGAGTCCGTGTAAGCCATTGAGGAAGTAAGTGGATTTCAAATCTCTTTTTATAGAATATTTTTTTAGACCAAAACCCAGATAGAATTCTTCCTCTGTAAAAGGAGGGTCTTGGCCTTAGCTTCCTTTCCCCTTTCCTTCCCACTCTTCCCTGAATCTTAGGTTTTATTTGCTTTGCCCTCTATTTTTTCCTATCCCTTTTTAGAAAAAGGATAAGCCATTCCATTGTAAGTTCACTTGGATAATGTGCTATCCTTTACAGGGTTTTCCTTTATCTGCTTTGAGTTGGGTGGATTGCTTTTCATAGCTATGTTTCGTACCCTTGCGATTCGACTTTCCTTCTTTGATGGAGAGAATGGCGTTGGTATAGAATCTAGCAGCAATCCTTCCCGCATCTATCAATTCCTTCAAACAAGCCCTTTTAGCAGCAGCGGATTAGCGATAACCGATATGCTACAGCTGAAATGCGATAGCTGATATGCGACATCGCTTAAGCGACTCAAACTGCAGGGAAAGAGAGTCGACTAAATTAGGACCGCTTGAGGGCGTCGCTGGATTAAAGGAGGGTTGGGGTTGTTGGGCTGGAGTTGACGGGAAATTGGCTGAATTAGCTGGAGGTGCTTGGAATGCTTAAGGAGGGATTTTAAATTGACTTTGAGGAAAGGCAGCGGCCATAGGAGCAGACTGCGGATTTCCCGATAATGCTGGATGAGGTCCGAACGATGGACAAGCGCCTGAAGAGAGCATAAAGTAATGATACCCTTATTGGTATAGGCTTCTGGCCCAGCCTGAGGGCGGGTCCCACTGGAGAGTTGGCCAGGTCGATCGACCTCCCTCCTCTCCACGCCATGCTCCCTCAAAAAAGGGACCACAAAAAACTAGCCTGAAAAGCGCTCTCACGTTTAGAGTGACTCGCCTAAAAGTGGTTGGGGACTCGAAATTGGTTATCAGTCAGGTCGCGGGAGAGTGGAAGACCAGGGACTCTAAGTAGATTCCATATAAAGAGCTAGCCGAACGCCTAGTCTCACTCTTTGATGAGGTGGTTTTCGTATCACGGATCTTGGTGAACGTTGTAGTAGTGAAAATGGAGGGTTCCCAACGAGGTCGACCAGGCGTTGGCGGTACCAGGATGGGAGGATTGAGTAGATATTTTTTTACTTTGTCAAACGCCTTTTGGCAATCCTCGTTCCTTGTGTCTATCTTTTCTGAAAGGCGGGGTCTTCTTTCTAAGCAGTTTAAAGATCGGCTCACAGATGGGTGTGAGCTGGGCAATGAACCTGCTGATGTATTGTAGCCTGCCCAAAACCCTGATTTCTTTCTCTGTTTTTGGTACCGGCATGTCGATAATTGCTTTAGCTTTTGCAGGTCGACTTCGATTTATCTTCTGCTGACAATGAACCCGAGTAGCTTACCTAACGAAGCACCAAACCCCCTCTCCTGGCTTTATATGCTTTTGCGGATGAAGACGAAGACTGTATTTCCGTAATCTGTCAAACACTTTCTTTAAATTCACGGTCTTCTTCAGCCCATGACTTGACGATCATGTCATCGACATAGACCTCCATTTCCTCATGCATCATATCATGAAACAGCGCAGTCATGGCTCGCTGGTACGTCGCCCCGGCATTCTTTAGACCAAACGGCATTACCTTGTAACAGAACGTGCCCCCCTATCTGATATGGTGATAAACGCCGTTTTCTCTCGGTCTTCCTCGGCCATCTTGATCTGGTTATATCAAGAGAAAGCATCCATAAAGGACAGCATCCCATGTCCAGCGGTGTTGTCCACCAGAACATCGATTTGAGGAAGAGAAAATCATCTTTTGGGCTTGCGGCCGTCTTTGGACTCACAGAACCCGCTTTCAAATTGAGGGAAAAACCGTTCTCGAAGAAGCGTGACCATCCAGTAGAATCTCGTTACCCTCCCGTGTGGTTATGGGGGCGGGCCTACTTTCCACTTTGTTACTATGGAGCCGGGCGGCAAGCAAGTGAATGTGATCCCACCCTCCATCAGCCGGTGTGTGTGAGCTTCGCTCCTTATAGCTCTACACCGCCGCCGGCCACTTTCGCTCCTCTACCATATTCATTGATTCATTCTTTGGAAGTTAGGCACGTGACTCGATAGCGCAGGCACAAGACCTTTGAATGCAAACAAACAAAGAATAGCGAGACCGCATATCAAAAGGTTTGGAACCCTCCATCCATAGTTTAGAAGTCCCTGAGGGAGGGGGACACGGGTATTGACTAAAGAATAGATATATAAGGGCAACTTGCCTATATATATCTTTCTTCATCGAAGAAGGCGCCTTCTGAGTGGTTTGGTCGGAAAGAAATGTTTGCCTCTTTACATTTCAGTTTCTTTCGATGAAATCGACCCCACCCCCTGTTCTTAGACGGAAGCCTGGGAGTAGAAAGCTCGAAAGCTAGTCTCCGCCTCTGTATCTGGACAGCCTTTTCTCATCTCGGTAAGCCTTGCCCCTTAGAAATGATAGAGGTCATGATAACAGTTGACGAGTGAGGCGAGGGGTTTATTCCTCTCAATCGACGAGGGCTTGAGTCCCCTACGGCCAGTACAATGCGCTAGCAGTATCTTCTATAACGCTGGCTTCTTCTATAAAGAAAGCTGTCCTTGGGGACTCCGTCTCGTCTTTAGGGACTATATTCATTGTAATTAAGCAATCGTTTCTTGCGTTATCCGTTTTTTGCGTATAATAATCGCTGAACGTACGGCTTGTGGTACCGCTTATGGTACTGCTTGCGGTACGGACTGCTCTTCCTGTATACTGACCTCTCCTTCGAGTCCTCTCTCTTTCTTCAAGAATTTTCTGTATGCTGTTTGATTTGGCCACTCGTAAGTATGCTGAATTTGAGGAGGGTAAGCTTCGAGTGTTGATACCTCGATTCTGATAGGCGATAGGTTGGTTATAGCGGCAACATCTTCCATAGTTATGCTAAGCATTCCTGAAGGCAGTAACAAGGGGTTTCCGCCTTGTATAGGTTGGAGGGGGTCCGAAATCTTTGAAATATTCATACAAACAGAACTCTAAGATCCAGAGAGGGTCAGAAGGCCGAGAAAGGGTTTTGGTCACACGATCATGGATGCTTCTGTAAAGGTGAGAAAGGACAAAAGGGGCGAGAGCTAAGAGAGGGCCTGAGCCAAAGCTATAGCAATATGGCTCTATTCCTTAGTCATCATATTGGATGGATTATAAAGAATTAAAGGAAAAAGAAAGAGAAGAAGACAGGCAGAATGCTCCTGACCTCTTATCTCACCCTTCCCCATCTCCCTACGAGCGTAGGAGCCGAAAAAGATATGTGCATTATCCGCATTCAATTTCACATCACTCGAAGTAGTCAACGAGGACATGTCCATGACCGAAGGTCCCATAGGCCCACAGCCGAGGTCAAAGGTCTTGTCTTCGTAGATGTGCTCCAGAAGCAAAGGGCTGCAGCGATCATCGAGCGATCCATGAGGATATTTTGCTTGGAAAATTGAATGCATTCCTAGATGCCAACATTCTTTAAAATCTCCACAATCTTGTCATCACTCTCCATACACTCTAGCCAGTTAAGGCATTCCTTTTGAGGTTTTGGCCATATTCTCACAGAATTCTACTGGAAGCACTTGGTCCAGTCTGGAGCCTGAAGGTTGAAAAAGAAGGTTTCTCCGGGGTATTTAGGGAAGATTTGGTGGATGAGATCTGAGACTGGGCTTTTGAGAAAGCAAGGACCTAAAGCAGGAGCGGGGTGACTTTCGAAGGGGACAAGGCCATATCATATTCACCAGCCTTTTCGTTGGCTAGGGTTTCTTTGTAAAGGGTGGTAGACGACGAAGGGGACGGAAAATAAGTCTCTTGAGCCATGATTTTTGAATAAGAAGCAGATGGAGAAAGGAGAGTCAAAGAGGTTGAGCACAAGAAAAGAGATTGGAAGAGAATTAGGAAGTCTTTGACAGACCGGTAAAGGAATGAGAGATCCTCTTCATTCTTAGTGAGGCTTCCCTATTTAATTAAGTTAAGTTATCCCATAAAGTCCATCTACGGTCAATCAGTTTCCTTCCGACTGCACTGCAAACTCTTTCATGCCTCACTCCACTCTAATCAGGGAATAAAAATATATGTTATTAGCTTATTAAAAAGTATTCAAAAGTCATTGATAAATTAGTAATTAAGATGAACTGGATCTCTTCGGCTATTTCTCTTAACATTCGCATAGTGTCCATTTCGGGTAGAGGAGACCTTCCTTTCAAGGAAATGGGATTCGTATTCTTAACCTAAGGATACCGAAACAACAAGACTTGAAGCCTGAAAAGAAGAAGCTTGCTCTTCCGACCCAACCGGCTTTTGCGTGCTATTCCTTCCGCCCTGGTTCAGGGCTAATTAAGCACTAGCCCGAGGCTGACGTAGTGAAAAAGGGCTTTAGCGGCTCTTCTCCTCAACCTCTTCAATTGGAGCTAGCTATAGAGCGCACTTTTGCTATGCTTTATCTATAGAGGCGGGGTTCCCCCTCAACAACTTGACCCTACCTACCAACAGACTTTAGTACTACTTACTCTCCAGCCGGTCCTTCTTCAGCCACTTCTTCGAACGATTATGAAAGAGTTGGAAGGCCTTCTCATAGCCTTTGAATCGGAAGCCCTAGACCAGACCCAACTCGCTTCAGACTCACTTTCCAGCTCACAATTGAGAAAGTGTTCAACTTAAAAGGTCGGAGAAAGACTCTATACAAGCGGCTAGGAGTACTCCAGCACTACCACCGGTTAGTGATTCAACCACGGCGAAAATTTACTCAACTGCGGTTATACGCTTACACCAAAAACTCCTATTGCTAAAAGAGCTGATTCAATAGCAAAGGAAAATAAACCTTCCCTTCTACTGCCAACTATGCTTACTCTTCTATTCTCGACAGATGGTTGATTCAGGGGAGCTGTAGAAAGACCCGACATCAGGCATATTATTAAAGCAGCCTTTACGCCACACATACTTCTAATGCCAGGAGAGCTTATAATCAGTCCCTGTTAACTCATGTCTACTTCTCTTTCTGTAACAACCCATTCTGTAACAATAACATTGGACTAAATGCCATTTTCCTTCCTAGAGGCCAGTGGTAGAAAGCTAAATCGAGTTTGAGTTCCCCTTTATTCGGGGAAAAATAGGCTATAAGTAGGCCGTTTGCTATTGCTTGCTATACGAGCTGCTTGCCTTTATACGGCTTGCTTGGCTTTCCTATCGCTCAATTGTGTGGTGGTCGACCTTAACGCCAGAAGCAAGCAAGATGAGGTAAAAACTTCGTAGACAAGGCTCGTCTAGTACTTGATTTACGAGCTCGTGTACTACTCGCCCCTCTCTCTAAAGGGGCTTATGCACTCCACTCGCTGTCTACTAAACGAGCGTTAGAGCGAGCGAGTTCAGCCTTCAATTTAGTGGCTTCCCCCTCACCCTACTCTTTCATTTCCGCTTAAGCCTCCCCGGTTTGGGGGATTAATTGATTGGATACCCGAGAACCATAATCTTTCCTAGGAACAGCTTCTACGACGATAGATAGGGGTCAGGTTTGTTTGGCATTTATGCCCCTGCCCTCCAAACAGTATGGGAGCCTTTCAGCTCGTACTGCTCACATTCCTAGATCTTCACGGCACCTCCTCCACCATAGTGTGAGCTGGGAGCAGCTCCGAAAAGCGAGGCCTACTTAAAAATTCGCTTTCAACAACGTCAACAACACCACAAAAAAAGTAAACTGGGGAGCTTATTATTATTATTTTATAAAATAACTAAAAAACAAGGTTTGGAACCCTACTCCCCAACAACTACAAGGATGCTTGCTTGCTGGCATCAAAGCCCTTCATTATTATTAGTAAGATGGGGCGGAGGGCGCACAACCCATTCTATGCTCCTTTCCTGAGCGTTTCACACTAAGCTCTTCGATCCTGCCTTTCGCCTCTCTAGGCTTCGCTATCGCTCATGACTGGTATATGGATCTCTCTATGTAGTGGTCGGCCTTCTAGAAGCTTCGCCAGAAGCGACTAGTCGCTTCCCGAATTCCTCTTTTCTTTAGTATGGTCTAGTCTTTCCAATGCCTCCTTCCTTGCCGCCAACGTACGCTACTAGAAGAGTAAGCAAGCTACTTTGCTTGCATTTTTTTCTATAAGCGGAGCGATTTGTCGAGTCTACGAAGCTTCGTAGTTGCCCCCCCTTTGCCTCGCCATGCCACTAGATTCATAATGACCGGCGAGTCGGAACATGTACGAATATAACCACGCGGAGGGCCGGATTAGCAGGAGGAAGGGCGCCTCACCCTTCTCTATTTTTAGGGATCCCTCATATCATATTTAGGATTCCAGGCTTCCCGGACTCATAACAGACGGCTAAGAAAAAAAAGAGGGTCAGTAGTCTCTGCCGTTGCAGGTCCTTCTCCTTCCGCTGAGACGGCCCTCTTTTTTTTTGTTTTGTTTGTTCACCGCGGCACGAAAGAATGAAGAAGCTGGAATAACTCAGAAAGAGAGTGGCGCCTAGCCGTTGAGAGCGTCTGTTGTCTTTGTAGAGGAACAGTACGATCTTGGACTGGCCCCCTTCGCATGACCTAGAAAGAAAAAGAAGTCCGTGCTACTATAAGGCCTCTAAACTCCTCCCTCAGGACACTGTTGCGTTGCCCATGGGGACAGGGTAGCCCCGACTTCCATAGGTCCTTGGTTCGACCTCCTAATGAGAATTGAGGTCCTTGCGCGGGCGTCTCATCCATCCCTAAGACTTGCTTGCTCTGTATGGAGTGCCCCGTGGTTCCTCGAGTGCCAGCCGCAGAGAGGAATGCCATCAACTAGGGCGCTATTGGCCACTAACCACTCGCTCGCCAGCCGCTCGGGCTCCGCGTTTCAAGTTCGTTATCCTAACCGTCTCCTCTGCTCCACCGGGAGCCCGGCCCCTTCTTCTATCTTATCTACTGCCTTGCTCCTCGGCTCCCTACAGCTCCAGCCGCTCGCTGTAATAGCTTGCTTCTCGGGTGGGTCGCACCCCGGGTGGTGCGGCTGAGCCAGAGTGGGCTCAGCAGTCGGCCTATGTTTCCGGGCGCACGCGTAAAGGCATGATTCGTTCCACAAATCTCACTGCACTGACCATAGTAAACTCCTTCTCGTTGTACCGAAATAGAGATCTGATTTAAACGACCAGGTACAGCATCACATTTGACACCTGAGGAAGGTACAGCCCAACTATGAGGTACATCAGCAGATGTTACAATAATACGTAGATGAGTTTTGGCTGGTACAACCACTCTATTGTCCACTTCTAATAAACGTGATTGACCCAATTCTAGATCATCTTCTGGAATCGTATAACTGTCAAAAGTGAGTGACTGTTCATCGGAACTGTTATAGTCTGAATACTCATAAGTCCGATACCATTGATGTCCAATAGCTTTGATAGTAATGGCTGGATCTACTACTACCTCGTCCATTGAGTATAAGAGAGCAAATGATGGTATAGCAATGAACATCGGGATGATACTAGGAAATATGGTCCGAAGAATCTCGATAGTAGTTCCATGAACAATCCTTTGCGGGCTTGGATTCTTTTTATAGTGGAAATGCCATAAAGCACGAACCAAGATCCGTAATACGAAAACCAAAATCAGAATGAGGAAGAAAAAGATATCGTGATGTAAATCTATTATTCCTTGCATCATAGGTGTTGCTGCGTCTTGAAATCCTAATTGCCATGGTTCCGCTGCATCACAAGCAGCAATTGTGAGGAATAACCATTCTAGAACAATCATTTGGTTTCTTTCATTCTTTTTTTGTTCTGCTCCCCCCAAAAAAAGAGAGAGACTGATTCTTCATAAATACGAAAATCACTGGTTGGGTTGGTCCAACCAAGAAAGACATGGGAGGTTTTGGGCGTAAAAGTTGCTGTCTTCTCTTATGAGCTTATTTCCACGCTGTCCCCTAGACAGTTGGTACACGTGGTTAGAAGCTCTATACCTCCCTGGCAGAGGCATTTCCCCATTTCTTCCGCCATACCCTTGGCTCCCGCTAGGGCGACCTCTTTCACAGGGTCAGGCGACGGCTCGGGTTGTTGCGAAGGCTCGTCTTCGACCCCGGGGGGCGCCTCCATTGTAGGCGGAAGCGGGGCTTCTTTATTTGAGGGGTCCCGCGGAGGCTCCGCTGGTCGTTGTTGAGCCTGCTCCCCCTCTTTCTCGGTCTCCCTGCCTGGCTCATTGGGAGCTGTTTTTTCGCTCGCGTCCGAGCTTGATGCGCCCCCTTCCCCTTCATCGGGGGCGACCATCAATAGCAGTTCCGTGGCTTCGGTTATATTTGACAGAATAAAACCTACTACCCACGGCAGACCGCATAAACAACCCGCATCAAAAGATGAGAGTTGTTGAAGAGCCATAGAAAGCAAATAATTTAAAACAAGATCGGCAAGTTGGTTGTTCATCGCATGGGAGGAAAAAGCAAATTTCAATAACGACCAGCGCGGTTGTTCGTATTTCATTTTCTTCTTCCCTTAGAAAACACTCACTGAGTTACTTACGGAATTTCAAGGAGTCGTCCAAGAGCACTTCGTTAGAATTGCATGTGTTAAGCATATAGCCTAACTAGCATGATTGAGCCCTGCAGTGGTAGAACCTGGTGAACCCGGCGTACTACTTGACTTGCCAATTCTTCTCTTATGAAATTTCTAGTTATAGTTAGAGGCGTGATCTATTATATTATATATACGATGATAGCACCAAAAGGGCAGAGACTTTGACAATGGATAGTTGACCATTGCCGGTTATTCCAGCAAGAGCGTCTGTGGCTAAAAGACTTGCAGCCGATTCATCTATTAGTTCTTCTCTGACAGAACATTCTCTTTAAGCCCTAATACTGATCCTATTGCCTTGACTCCTACTGCCCTACCACCAAGACCGGCAACAGCAGCGGATTCAATAATTCAATAGCATCGGCGAGAGAGAGAATTCCTATTGAGTTAGCTTTCCTGGGGAAGAGGATATTCTATAAAGGCTATACCACGACCACCAAAGCCAGAAGAGAAGACATCATTCTCGAAAAGGTCGAAGGACGAAGAAGAGCTCCAAGCAAGAGATATTTTTCACTAAAAGCAGCTACCGGGTGAGAATAAACAACTACCATTTAAGCTGACAGCTACACGGATTCACCACTACTTATGACTTCTTACTCCTGCTCCTAGACAAACTAAGAAGCAAGGAAAGAGGAACTATATATATAAGATATAAGATCTTTTATCCGCTACAACTCTAACTCAGGAACTACCTAGCTACCTTTAGCAAGTCTTCTTCATTCAATCAAAATGAATAGGTGAAATCCGGAAAGATCTTATGCCTCGTTTCATGATCTCCCTCTCACTCTCTAAATTTCTCTCGCCTTTGAACGCCTCCCTCTTTGGCCCAAGGGCTTTACGCTCAAACAGTGTCTCAACGAGTCCCTTGGGAATCCAGCTATCTAGATCCGAATCCCTCTTGTCTTGTGCAAAGCGTGTTTAAAGCCAAAGAGCACAATCCACATAAAGCTATGCTCTAGCTCCCGCTCCGCCCCTTTCCTATTATGATAAGTTCACAAGAGCTGACTGCAACTTGATCTGTAATTAAAGTCTCGCAGCATTATCTTCCTCTTCGCCCCTGCCTTCTTCCTTCATTTAGTGCAATCGGTCAGTTCTAAAGGCGAAGACAGGAGATCGACCCACATTCATTGCTCTCTTTCTTATTCGTACACGAATCCATATCCATATCGGACAATTAGACCCCTAATCAATCTTGACTTCTTCTATAGAGACTCCCTGGGCTTGTCCTAGCTATAGCTATGCTCCTTTCCATCTTCTGCTGAACACACACTCTCCAGTCTAGCCTCTGATGACATCTTTATCTTTACTAGGGGCTGCTTTCCATGATTCATAAAAAATGGCTAAATAGGATTCCTTCTCAGCTTGGCAGTTGCGTCCGCTCAAAAGCAAGGGCAAGCAATGTCAACATCCAATGAGTTTCTTCTTGAAAGATTTCCCTTTGGATCCCCTCTCCTCGGTCTGAAGGAATCACCATTCCTACTTCTTCTCGCTCAGCAGCTGCACCTCTTATTTCTATGCTGCATGAGCTCCACTCTCTGGTTCGACCGAAGGGGAATAGAATTTGCGCCATAACCGAGACTGGGTAGAATGCCAGTAGCTCACAAGCGTAAAGGGCTCTTCCACAGAGAACAGAGACTCAGTGGCTAACTGGTGAAATCAAAGAATGTTTACTAAATCTCCAGCTTGAGCAAGGTACGGGGATGAGATTAGAACAGAGTAAAGCTCCTTTGCCAATAACGAGTGCTCTTTTGATGGTTGGATGGTAAGTAAAAGTAAAAAAAAATCGTTCTTTTCGGGATATGGGAATTGCAAATAGGTCTTGGGAAACGGGTTGGGTGAGTGAGCGAGAGATGATCCGTGGTAGAGGTAGAATGCGAGCTTATTCCATCCAACACAACATAAGGGATCATGAGCGATCAAAGATGATTTGAAGGACTCTCCTTAAAAAAGGTATTTAGCAGCAATATTACAGGTTGATCATAGCAAGGAGTCCCCCGCCCCGGTCCTACTCACCCAGATTGCTGCCATCAGTCAATCGCCCTTTCCATGCTTTCACTACTTGGCTTGACGATAGAGAGCACACTTAAAGCACACCGATCTGTCATTTAGAATAACTATAACTATAACTCCTTGGTACAGTCATTTGCACCATTGAAGGGCTAAAGCGCCTTCTACCTTCTCTATTGGCAACCACTAAGACTGAGTCTTTCTCTTTTCTCTTTGGATGATGCCAGCAGAGGCTATTTTGGAAGTAGAAGCATCTCAGCTTACCTGATTAAACATTTCCCTTTCATTCGTGCTAGTACTTGTTACTTGTTCTAGTAGACGCAAGGTAGCTTCCCTTCCCCATATCTATTGAATATCCTTTTATAACTTCCCCAGAGAATCTTGGGCTAAGCTAACTCCCTTCTCTTTGGTTGGGAAGGGTACACGTTCAGTTTTATGAATCTTGTTTCTAGGGGCGAAGGGACGGGACAAGCTAGATGGTGAGGTGATACGAACTGAATTGGAAGAATAAAAACTCATCTTCGTACAATTCGTACAACGTACACTTTCCTTTGGTTAGCTAGCCAAGAAAAGCTTAGTAGTAGAGCCTAAGTCCATTCCCGACAAAGAACTCCTGACCCTGCCTTTGTTCATCACTCTGCAGATTGTTCTAAGACTTTGTAGTCAAAGCAGGAAGAAAAAGAATGACTGTGTCCATTTGGATGAAACCTTTTTAGTGTAAAGCGGGTCACCTGTTGGCTAAGATGGATTTCTGACTAAGAGAATTTCAGAAGCTAAGCCTGGGACCTAGGTTTGAATAGGTCTTGAAAGAGAAAAGAAAATCCTTGATTCTCTGTTGTCATTAAGTCGATAGCTCTTGCAAACTAGCATCGTACCGTAGGGCTTCCTCTTTTGACACCCGCCCATAAATTGCTTAAATTACTTCAGGAAGTTAGCCCCTCCTATGCCTATGGGAAGGGCTTAGGCGGATTCATGGACGACCAATCAGCCTTTCGCTTGCGTAGGCCGTGGAAGCACATTTTTATTTTTGTGTGGTCTCGTCTTCGTCTCGGGGGCTATGCTATTGTGTCCAGTTCAGGTTTTTGATTTCGTTGAATTCCATCTTTCCTCTTCTGAAATAGGGGGAAAAAGATGTATGGAGGAAAATAAGATGTGGCAAAAGAAGGTCTTAGCCAGACTGTTTACGACGAATGGATTACCTCAAGTCAAGATTTTTTTCGTTTTCTTTGTACCGGTACAATCAAGAAAGTTTTCGTTTCGAGATTCGGTGGGAGAGGGGGATGGCCTGGTAAGGTGTTTACATCGATTGCTAGAAGACTCCTTCCCCAAACATACTTCCGCCACCCCTTGCTTTTCATTTTTACTTGTTCCGAACGGGAAGGGAGCGAGAAAGGGATCTTTGTGAAATGAAAGTTGTATGCGGCCCGGGGCCTATGTCAGTGTCAGTCTTTCTCCTGCGTCTAGAAGAAGCTGTTTTCGCAATTGACTCAGCTGCTCTTTCTTCCATTCCCACCGAGGGGTTTTGGGGCTTTGGTACCAATTGAAGCTTGAGCCTGCATTGCAGGAATATTGGGTTTCCTTCATTCCATGCGAAAACAAGGGTTGACTTGGGTCTTATAAGCATATAGTTATCCCTATCCTTTCCAATCTGCTTGTCTTTGCCTTCTCTGCCTTTTCTTTTGTATGTCGCCCTTTCTAATGTATAGTAGTACTAGTCATTTGAGCTTTCTCCCTCTTCTTCCTGAACCGAGGGCTTTCTTTTTATAAACGACAAGAAAGGTTTCTTCATTATAAAAATAAATAAAGAGTTCTGTTTTGGTACGGAGAAAACCGGTGAATCAGTGCTTTAGAAGTGGGCCTATGGGGCAGAGACATAGAAAAAAGAATAGGAGGGGCCTGTCTTCCCGAAGAAGTCCTATGCTGAACCTACAGACAGACCAGACTGGGCACTTCAGATTCTCTCATATTATCGTAATTGAAAGAGGAAAGAGCAGGTCTATTGAATGGGGCGTGGGAAGATGCCCCAAGCCGAAGCTGAAGAAAGCAATTTAGAAAGCAAGAAACTGAAATACCTTTAGACTGGACTCGTAGCTTTCCCCCCTACTCCGTCTAAGAGTAAGGTATGGGCGGATTATCTGATCCTATATAAAAAACATAGCACTTCTTCCTAATACTAAAGGGAATGACAATGCCGCTAACAAACCAAACCTGCCAGGCAAGCCAAAAAAGTACATAAGTACAGTACTGCTCCGTTGGTTCAATCAGTCCACCTATCAACGATAGCCCTTGTCTGTTGGTCACCTTTGGGCGCAGCTTTCTCTATCTAATAAATTACTAAATGAGACTCAATGAGCAAAGACATAACATAAAGGAAGGTTGATTCAATAAAGCAGAACAAGACTTTCACTTGACTGATTGTGATTGGATTGAATAAGCCCCTAAAAGGTGGTTTAGTGGTGGGGGCAATACGGGGTTGATGGGGACGGGTTGAAGGTAACCGAGAATAAGCTTCGGCTTAGGCCCTTGCTTGAGCTTTCTAATATAGTCTAGTCTGGACTTCATACGCCTTAGGGAAACTTGATTGGCAAACAGTTGGTGGCTACCTCGTGCAATTCAGAATCGTGCCTATGGTTTTCTTGAAGCCAGTCCCAGTCCGATCTCTTGAACTTTAGTAAATGTAAGGGAGCCAGGAGTCCTCTCCAGCGCCGAGGGCTGATGTTCCATACTTCATCCACTCCTAAAAGGAATTCCATCCTTTTCCTTTCTTTCCGAGTGAATGGAAACTTCTACGCTGGGGCAAGAAGAGCCCTCTTTTCTTCTTCATACTAGCCTAGCCGTATAGATATAGACTAGCCACTATAGCTTCCTTACATCAGTAACCTCCTTAACCTTAATCAACTGTACTAATAGCCGTACTAATACCTTATTTATGACTAGTTGCTTTAGTCTTATCTACTTAGGAGCTGTCTTACTAGTAGCTATCCTTGCTTTGCCAATCCAGCTAGAAAAGAAAAAGAGCTCTTTCTTGCTTTACTAGGAATAGCTCTCGGCTGCCTTACTAGCAGCTAATAGCTGTCCTAACTAGCTGCCTTACTGGACTAGTTGCCTCTCTTACTAGTTGCATCATTATGACTGAGCAGTCTTACTAGCGGCTATCCTTGCCTTGCTTCGAACAACCAAAATCAAATCCAAAATAGGGCGGGCTAGCGCAGCAACTTATGGACTCTTCGTTCATCTCTTTCGTATAGATTCTCTGACTCGGGAGTCAAGTACGCATTCATCCTCATCGTCTTGTGGGGATCTTGCGTTGTGGCGTGATAAGGATTATCTGCTCACTTGTTCAGATAGGGACATCGACACCGACCGATCCTGCCCCTACTATTACTATCATTTCGAGATGACGAATGGATCTCCTGGTCCTTTCGAACCAGATATTTCAAAACCTGGCTCACAGCTAGATAGAGAGAAAAGGGTAAGATTGAATGAATCGGATTAAATTCTTCTCTTCTCTGTGCTGTCGATGAAGCGCTAGGAGCCTAGCTACAGGCTGTCGATGAAGCAAAGCGACCTAGCTACAGATACACCCAAATACATATAGAAAACCAACTCTTTTGTGAGTCGGAAATCCATACTTTTTTTAAGATTCCATAACTGATAACAAGACCTACTTCAGACATCGAAAGAATGAAACTGACAGCAACAACAACAAAGAACGCCGCTCTAACAGCAACTGCAGCCAAGGTCAATTGCTCGCCTTCCGGGATCAATCTTAGGAGGTGCAATGTTAGAGCTAGAGCTGCTCGGAGCGAGCCATTACGTATCTCCTAAACTGGGGGTTAGGAAGACTTAGTCGAGCCATCACCCATTGAAAGTGAGATTCTCATTAGCAGAGAGAAAAGTGGGAAGATTGAATCTTGGTATCGCACACACCGCAAAGAGGTGAGACTTAAAGAGGTGGTGCTGCATCCAACCCGGCACCAAGCATGAACAAAACCAAACAAAAACAAGAGAATAAATTTACATTTACAAAACTGTAAAGAAGACTCCAGACTCAATTGCATCGATCAAATCCTCAACTCACGTCTTCCCTTCCGCTTTTGAAATGAAAAATGGAATGCTGATTGATCCTATCGCCCTCTTCAGATTTAGGGGTTTCCTTTTCAGGCTGACTCGCTTCTCCCCATAAATGAACACTGATGGAATCCATAGAGAGAAAAAGGTCGGATTCAACCACTTCTTCGTCGGTGCTGCTGATGATGCAATGAGTTTCATTCGGCTAGTGAGATCCCAGCTATTGAATCAGCTCAGTCCTTTCTTCCTAGATGCTTTGAATAACTATCCTCGCTCCCGGGACTGGTTCAAGGTAAGCTACTGTCTCTACCGGTGCTCCTGTCCCCGCCTCCACGTGGCACGCACGTGATGACACACAGTTGGTTGTTCCCATCCCCGCTCGAGGGAGATAGAGATAGAACTGTAGCGATCCAGCATTCCCCCTCTCCTCCTTCTATCTAGTCGTCCCCGGGCGAGATCACCAAGAACGCCTTAGCAGATACATTTCAAGATCGAGTTCTCCAGTCCGTCCTGATAGTTCGAGGGCCGTGAGAAGCATAGCTAGCATCCCAAAGGGAGGAGAAAGATCTTGCTTTGAGGCTCCCTCTAGATCGGATGGTTCCATGGGGACTATATGGAGCTAGTGATGGATGGGAGCCCGGGCAGGGGAGGAAAAGATGCCGCTCCTCCTTAGTCGCTAGCGGACGGGTGGATATGAATGAACAAGATCATTGGTTGTTGGTCCTTCTCCCCCAGGGAGAAGGGCTCCCGCTGATGCCTTTGAATCGGAAGTTGCTACCTAGGCTTTACCATCAGGACTGTACTCCTATTGAGTTATTAGGCCTGATAGCCAGTGCAGCTCTCAAGTAAGAGGGAAAGAAGAAAGGGATCCCTACCCTTGACCAGAAGGCATGTGAGCCCGGGCCCTAGAGTACCTTACCGATTGAAAAGCTTACTATACAAAGGGATGCGTCAAATCTCTATGCCAGCGTCTTCATTGGGTGAACCTTGGAGATAAGCGAGATTTTTATAGGGCTCATGGTTTTTTTTAGGTAAGGAAGTTGAATGTGAACAAGGAATAAGCATTCTTAGCTGCAGTTTCCGTTGAAGGAGTCAACGGTAGCCGACAAGTAGGTTAGCAAACAGGTGAATCAATAGGCTTTGCTCCTGCCTTCGCTTCCAGGAGAGAAATAGTAGTGGCCTGAAAGCGATTCTTACACAAGATAGGATGGCAGGGAGGGAGTTCTTGAATGCCGAATCCCTGTATTGAACTCATACCCGTCGGCAGGCTTTCTTCCCGCTTAAGATAGACCCGATTCCAGTGTCTCGTAGAAAAGGAACTTCGCTGCTGGTTTGGAACCCTGAGCAGACTGCCGGTGATTTTATTTCCGGGTATGAGTAGGATCGCTAAGCTGGGCATGTTCCCTAGGCCCGAGTGAAGTAGGTTCCAGGTAGTAGGTTTGAAGGCTAGGAACTTCGCCCTTTAGCAATTCGCCCCTTAGGCTAAGGCTGAGGAAGGGCTTGAGTCAGACTTTATCAGAGCTTTCTCTGTCGCTAGCGAAAGTTCATGCTTTGAGATATCCGATTGGAGAGTCAATGTGGGCTTGCTAGGCTAGAAATTGAATAATCGATTAAAGAAAGGAGCTCGGATTAAAGCTCTCCCACCTTCGTAATGTAGTAGCTATCCTTCCTATTCTTTTCCTTGTCGAGCGGAGGAAGCGGCAAAGAATTGCGTTAAAGCCTCTCTTCCTATGATTATGGAACTCAAGTCTGAAAGAAAGAGTTTTGCCCCTAGTTTGAATACTGGCTACTAGCAGGCTTGACTTGCCCTATCACTGGAAGGCCCTGATGGTCACTCGTCACTGGTCACTATCCCCTCGCTCCTGAACCCAGTTTTTTTCTACAGTGTGAAAAAGTCCCTCTTGCGCCGGTAGATTGAATACCAGGCTGTCTTGATGGCAGCGAATACCGGCGACTTATTAGCATTAAAAGGATTTCCCTAAAATCATGCTTTACCTAAGGATTTCCACAGTTCGATACCTTTTCTTGAGGCCCAGTTATTTGGTTCCCATAGGTAGATTGGTCCCTGCTCCGTTATCTGCCTACTTGGCTCAGGCTCTAACCGCTTCCCCTTCTATTGGCTCCGTAGGATGGAGTACTTATTTCCTTGAGTTCATCCCTCTCTGTTGGGCGGATTCTTCGGATAAATCTCCTTCATTCTACCTCTTGCCTGGGTCTTTTCTGGTTAGCTTTCTATTCAGCCAGTATGCCTCTTTGCACACCTTCCCTCCCATCCAATTCGGTGCCTAGCCTCTTTCCTCGATGCACTGAGATAGTTGAATTAGATGTCATGTCAGTTCCTCTAGCAGACGATAAGGCCTTCTTCTCAAACCCTCCTCAACAGGGCATTCGTGCAGAACCCCTTCGGTAACCCCTCCTTGCAGTCGGAACTCGCCCCGTCCACTAAAAGATAACCGAGAACCGAGATGTCTAGCCGGAGTAGTGTAATTCATATTCTTCTTTTACTATATTTGTCGAGTAGAAGAAAGAAAGAAAAGGAACAGACTTGATATACGAGATATACGAGATTGAGAGATTAGGGATCAGAGTTCATAAAAGGCGCTAGCCAGTCCCAAGGTCAGGAAGGGAAAGGAAAGAGCTGCCCTTGAAAGGACATATCTAGCCAAAGCAAACAGAGAAAAGGAGCGAAGCCACTCGCCTAACCTACTAAAGCGAGGAGAGGAGACGGAACGGCTTGTCCCAGTAAACAAACTCCTAGCAAAGCGCCTATTTTGAGCTCTAGCGGGTGTTCCCAGTCCTGATTGCCCCTCTTTTCTTTAATAAAGAGTCTTTATGATAGACCTCCTCGGAAATTTAAGAATTTAAGCCGATGAAGCCAGTATGTTATCCTAGCCTGGAGCCAATTTTCGACTTGAATATGTGTGTTTTGGCCCTTTTGGCCTTTCCTATTATTTTTCTTCTTTTTCCAGCTGGGGTGGAAACTGGTCTTGTCAATGATAAGAAGAGTAAGGAAAAGAGGAAGCCGAGTGAAGGGCTTGATCGGTGTCACTACCCCGCTTCCCAACGCCATAAGTCTGTTTTTCCTACCTCGCCTCTTCCTTCCAGTGAAATATCCCAACTCTTCTCTATCCAATTCCGGAATGGATCATGAAAGATTTTGTCTTTAGATGTCGAGAAGGTTTTTGGAAAAGCGGGTGGCAGGGAATGAAAGCACTCCTGTGATAGCAAAGTATAGGGATTCTTTAGAGCGTCGGGGCAGGTTGCATCAATTAGCCTTTCGGAATAGAATAATTTTTCTGTTGTGACGAAGACTCGGTTAACGAGCTAACAGCATAATCCGATCTAAAAGGAACTGCCTTGGCCGGCTTGCGAGCGATGAGCAGAGGATAGCTCCTGTCCTGCCTCTGAATGTCCAATTTCACCATGCCTTAATAGCGGATGAAAACGAGACTCAGTGGCGTTCGAGGGCTAGTTCCTTAACATCCGAAGTAGAATGACGTAAAGGATGGGTCAAGGGGTAGACCATCACCTTTACCGAGCAGCGCATACAGGCCATCTGCACATTAAGCCTCTCTACATAACTACATAGAGTCTTTCGAGACCTTTCAAAGAGTCAGTAGCTACCTTGAGAACAAGAGTTCAAGCATCATCCCTTGAAGCTTTGAAGACAAATCTCGATGAGAAGCAAGGAAATTCTACCCCAATAGCAGCTGATAAACAAACCGATTGCCTGTCCAGCTCTAAAAGGTATTCCAAGGGGGATTTTCCAGGTCAAGAGTGTCATGAGTGGGATAAGGAGTTGATAGAGCTTTCCCTCTAGTTGACAATACTTCTTATCCACAAACTGTTCCTAGTGTGGCATGCCTTCCTCGAATATGAATAAGTACTCGTGTAAGGGCAGATAAAGCCGCCAAGGCGTGCTTTGGTTGGATTGTCTTTGTCTTTTATATATAACCTGGGGTTAGTGGGCTGGCACAAACACTGGATAAAAATCGCGCCGGTATGTATTCTTGTCATCAGCCACTTGCTCGACCATTCATTTACTGAGCTATTTTTAGAAATTGGAAGAGTTTCTCGCTATATGAGCGTGAAAGTTCAACGATCCGAAGATGCCTTCTCGAGCTAAAAGCTCGTTTATTCATTTTGCCACTATATTCGAATGAAATTCAAAGCCTACTCTTGCATGTTCCATTCGTGCATCTGCTGCTTCCTTATCTTTCTAGTTGCTCCGTTCCAGAGCAGTCCTGACTATGATGTAGTTTAGGGAATGCTAATAACTGATTTGTTCACATTTACATAAAATAATACGGATTCATTCGCGTAAAGGTAAAGAAGGGCGGGCCGGCCGGCTCCGAAGAAAAAAACTCATCTTATCGTTTAGGGGGCATTTTTTTCGTTTTATTAGTTTTCTTCCCTGCCCATTGTGCCTTGCCCATCATCAAGAATAGATCCAATTACTCCCACTACTCATGCCCTTCCAACAACAGATTCAATTGCAGGAGAGATCTTTTTAATCGTTAAGAGAGTGCCACTCAAATAGAATCTTTGCCTTATCCGGATCTATCAACTTTCTCAGTGAGTGCGAAGAAAGAAAAGGATTTCGTCGGACAAAAGTACATAGTACATAGAGAAAGATGAAAAGAATGGACTCACTTCATCCCTCTCTTTTCAGTCGACTCACTTCGTCCCTCGCCCGCGGAAACAAACTTACAATAAAGAGGAAAAAGAACCACTAAGGTTAGGATATCTATTAACTACAAAAAAACTACCTCATTACGGGGTTTGATGAACTTGTACTTCAACTAGAGTAGAGGAATGGGACCTTGCCTTTGCTTTGCTTCCAATGCGCTCGGCTTCAAGCACTGGAAGAAGACTCACTCCTTTTCTCTATGATCCTTACCAACTATCCTAGCCATAGTTCTCTTAACCCTTAGGAGATGGATGATGATACAAGTAAACCAGACCTTACACGAGTGCTACCAATCGTGGAAGAACGAGCCTCGCTGCACTAAGTCTCGAAGCCTGACGTTCGGGACGAACTGAACTCACTGAGCCGGGACGGAAACCCGGAGGGAAGCTCTCCTTTCTGCTGACTCCTCACAGCCTACCACTAAAGAGATGCGAAACAAGAGGTAAAACGAAGAAAGTCAATTCATTCTCTTACTAAAGGGAAGCGTGCTCCTCACCTTCCTATGCGGCTTCTCCTGCTGATGCTTTGCTTTCATACGATTGATCCGAGGCTTGATGAAATTAAGATTGACTGACCTTGCTTTCACTCTAGCTACCAACTTGACAAGTCAAGTCATTCTTTCCTTACCCTAGGACTAGGACTATAAATGCCTGGCTGAGAACTATTTGGCTTAATAGCCAGAGTCTTCCTTCTTATAAGCCATTTCCCGTTACGAGTCAGAACCCTCTCGCTAGGGATATTCTCACTAGTGAAATAGCACCAAGAGCCTAAAGAAAGGAAAGGTTCTCCTCGGACCATAAGAATATCTTTCTCTCCCTAGACCTGTAGATGTTGCAGTCTTGGGAGCTGTCTCTTCTGAGACTATGGATTTTAATATCATAACAACTCTCGTAGCTACTGGAAGAGGAAAGACTATCTGAGATAGATGGTTGAGTATCCTGCATTGGAGGGCATGGTATATCAGAAAGTCAAAATGAAGGATCGAAGACTATCGTAGGTGGTGATATAGTTGGATCTAAGACGAGCCCACCCCAGACAGTAATCCCAATAGCAAGAGCTTTAATAAGACCCACCGCTTGGATACCTCGAGGGATCGAAATACCAGTCGAATGAACTATACTATTTTTGTTATCCTTAACAACACTAGCTAGTCCCGGTACCTGGGATCGACTACCTTGAGTTCTTCCCACTTTTTGATAAGCCCAAAAGTTTTGAATACCCAAAACATCCTTCCATGCTTGGATTGGATGCACTCCGGTACCCGTCAGCTCGGAACTAGCTTTTATGCTTTGCTTAGACTTTAGAGCAATGTGGGGATGCACTCCCATGCCAATCCACTAAGCGCGCTAGCAAGAAGAAGGCTCGTACTCGCTTGAACCTCTTAGATGCCTAGTACGGGGCGGGGAAACAAGCCCTCTCGAAGGTGCTAAATCGAGATGTAAGGCATTAGTGCGAATAGGCGGGTGGACTGAGGACATGATAATACGAAATTATTCTATAATGGTTCGTCCGCCGGTTTGCGTACTCTGTAACCCGCGGAATCCATTGCTCCACCGGAGGGGTCGCCACTACGAAGCCAATATTTATTGCAGGAGTGGCGCAGCGATGGAATCAGATTAAGAATTTTTATGTGTTTCCCGCGAAACAGAACGTCGTCGAGGATGTTAGCTGGATATTTATTTTCCTCCCAACTGCGCTGGAGCCGAATTCTTGTGGTCAGCAGAGTATTACAGACTTTATTCTGCGGTTACGGATTCGATCCAGATAGCTTTCTTATGCATTAGTCCACCTGCAATGACTCGAGTTCAGGGTTCTCGTCCGCTCGAGATGAAATCACAAGAGGTTCTTTTTCCGATTCCGTCTCCAGCAAATCTTTTGTGCGGGGAGTGGGGAGCAGTGAAAAATGGATGAGGATTGCCTTGCCATACACACCAAAAAATAAAAAAGATAAGGTCATACCAAGGGAAATTCTTTCATAGGTGGTAGAAACGGGCCATCACAGGTGGTATTCGGTGGGTGGTAGGAATGAATAGTGTCACAAATAGGGTTGGCGATCATAGGTGCACTTCTCCCCTTTCCCAGGCGTCATTCCATCCATCCGCAAACTCTCATATTCGACCCTCGAACCCGTTTTGCCAGTTCTTCGAGTCGCGTTCGGTTACAGCCGTAAAACACACTCAGAATTTATAGAGGATTTGAACCCCTACTGCTGAATGAACTATTTGTGAGTCCAGTCAGCGGGAAACCAACTCATCTTCCAGTCAGCGGGGAACCAACTCATCAAATATATGTATTAACGAATAGCCAAAGAGGGAAGGAAGAAGTCACTAGCCGGTCTAGAATCACCTACTTCCGGCCGGATAAAGCAGCCAGCCATCTCATTCATCTCTTTCTTCGCTCACCCACCTGTGGATAATCGATTACTTCCGTCAGCGGGTTCAGGTCTTTACTCGACTGCTAAGGATACGGTGGTGGGGGAGGTGGCGAGATCGGACAAGGGAGGAATTAAGTTTTGCAAGGTCCCCTCTTACCAGTCCAGTACTCATCTTTTCCGCGAGGTAGGGCGGGAGGGTCTGAAAGAGTTGAATCACCGGTCCAGGCAGGACAGGAATGGAAGTCGATCGGATGAGCTGCTAGTTCAGCTAGCCAAGAATCCCATTCCCACTGCAATTACAATCCCTTGCAGTGTGTGTTGGTACCACATCGGCATTGGGTTTGTGTGACGCTTTGGCTTTTAGTCAACAAATGCAGGAATAACTTCTCTGACGAGTCCGTCCTTCAACAATTCCATTGCCTGGCCGGCCAGCCCCAGCCTATGATAGTTTTGTTTAGCAGCTCTTCGGCTTTCGAGAACAGGGCGTACTAGTTCTTGAGAGCGAAGACTAAGAAACCTACTAAAGATAGGGTCCCGGGGACTCATTCTGACTGAAACAAGGCCAACTGCAACTCGATCGAAGGGAGAGGAGCTGGGCAGAAGGAAAAGAGGCTCCTAGCTAAAGGTAGCTTGGCTTCGATCAGGGAGTTCCCACTATTATGCGTATATAAATCTAGTTGCTTTTTGCGGAGACCTCGACGATGTGCGTGCACGAATTCAAGGTCTTCTATTCTAGCGGAAGGGTCCCTGCTCAGCCTAAGACTTAAACTTAACCAATCCCTGCGAGTCGAACCTGCGGTTGAGCTCGAGCAGTCGGAACACAGACCTCAGTCAGGTTGTCCGGGGAAGAGCCCTATAGCTAAAATTGTCCTCGTAACATGTCGGAAGTCGGGAGGAGAGGTAACATAAGCTGACTCTTCTAGCTTAGCTGAAAACTTTCTTCTCACTCAGTGAGAAGAGTCCCCTCCTCTTCTTTGTTGACTCGAATCTTATTCATTCATTTATATCGTGAATAGAATATAACTCATTTAGAAGTATGCTTCGAGGGTGCTTGTATCAAGAGATCAATCAAGACATAGACATACGTGCCCTTCAACCATCGGTATCGGGGTCACGGAGGAGAGAAGCAGTGCCCGTTATAACGCACTGCCAACGCGAGGTCGGGAATCAGCCGACTAATGCCACGGGAAAGAGGTCGGGTATTAAGAAAACGGAGGCTTCTTAATATGATATGAAAGTCTAATTATTATACTAGCTAAGAAGGTTGACAAGTCTACCTTTTATAGTATCATTACACCTTTTGATGAGGATAGTGTCATGTCAGTCAAGTTAAAATGAAGATGACTAACCTCTTTCAAAGATACTTACCTTGGCTTCCCCTTCGACTGAGACGGACTTGAGCATTGACTTCTAGTCCCTGAACCTAAAACAAGTTATCAAAGAAGTGGATTTGCTCACAGGCGGAGGATGAAATAGAACCCGACCGAAGTTGCTAACAACCGGCCTACTGTGAGTACTCCCGATATTACATTACCTTCGCTGAATCTTTCCTTTGGATTGTCCCTGAGGAATGAGACTTTCTTATGCTTATTCGGAACTACGACTCTCATTGAATATTTGTTTCTTTTTTCTCACCGACCGAAACCACTTTGACTGAGATTGGAAGTGGATCCTTCACCTGCCATGGACAGGGACTTCTTCACTCAACTATGAGTACGGATCCGCTTTGTCGCCTTCTGAGCTATACGAAAGAACTCTCGCTTTCTAAACCCATAGGCCTAAGCCGAAAAGGTGGACGAAAAAAGGAGCGAAGACCTTTGCTTTGAGATTTCATCAACAGTCCCGTGCCAAGCATAAGAGTCAACTACGTCGAACCTGACGCCTAACACTCGGGATTCCATCCTGTTCTTTGCTCACTCCCTGGAGTGAGATTCTCAGTTTGATCCCTTTTCTTATCAGTTCGACTGAGCTTCATCTCTCATTCTTTATCACTATTTCAGTTACTGGAACAGCAAACTCAGATCTTTGGGAAGTCTCTTCAGGACTCCCTTGCCCACCTGAAGGAAGAGAAGTGAGAAAATTACCTCGCTCACAACGTACAATTCCCTCTTTTCTGCCTAGAGTTCGCTACTTAGACTTCCGATATCTCTCCTGCGACTATTTTATTTCAAGTGAAAAATGAGACTTCGCCCCTTCACTTCTGAACCCAACTACTCTTTCTCTCCTGCGGACCCTTCGCCTGCTAACAAGGAGAACTTAGCATAACTAACAACTTCTGCTCGGGCCTCTATCAAGCGAGGCCCTTCGCTACATATACAGGACTCGAGAGCAACAGAAAGATTTTTCAATGGGTGCAGGGCTTTCAGCGCCTAACCCCCGGACTAAGAACCTTCCCAACCCTATTTGAACTGAATTCCAGGCCCCGGAGAGAGGAGATATGTAATAAGAGGAGACTGAGCTGAACTACTACATTTGTTCACTTTTTCACTTCATTTATGGATTCTTTTCTTGTTGAAGTGAGTGTTCATTGTTCCTAGAAGATAGAGATTCTAACTGAGACTGACTATGAAACGGAGACCGAGCTGACTAATAGTAGATTCCTCCAATGGACCCCTCTCCTGCGCTTATAGTGCCCACTGCCATGAAAGCATAATCTATGGTTTTTCAGCTTGAGCCCGTCGCCGTCCTTTCACTTGCGGATACTTCGCTTGGGGAGCATACTTTTTCTTTCTTACTTTCATCTGTGTTCTTTCGTTTCCTCTATTAGTAGTTGACTTCCTCTTTTTCCGAGTGGGCTGGGAAATCATTCCTTTGCATTCGCTACTGAACTGGGCCTATAAGACTACTTATTATGAGCATTGGCTCAATGACCTCTTATAAGTTATCACCCTTATCCCACGCGGGAAAGACTGACCCATCTCAAGCGAGGAGAACGAACTGCTTTGGTTGTCTCTTTAGAAAGTCCCTTTTCTAGCTTTCACTTGCGCTTTGCTTTCTTAGTTATTCGATCCCGAGTAAGCAAGCGGATTCTTCCCACTAAACTAAGAATCTTGAATCCCGTCCTCGCGACTTGTACTTTCCATGGCTTAAAAGAGAGGTTCAGTTCGATTGAGTTGGTAGCAGATTCGTTAGAGAAGAAGTTTGGTTTTGAAACAAAGGAGTGTGAAGCTATTGGTCTTGGTTTTTGTACTTGCCAGAGCTGTTGGGACTGAAACTCACTACGTTGATCTCGATTCTCCCTCGGATCTTAGAAGAGGCAGGAAGGGCTTTATTAAGGTTGAAGTAGTGGAAAGATGAAGTAGTGAGCCACTCACGTAACGGTCTTAGCTGTCCGAAGTTCATACTTAGTAGCTCATCAGATAGTCCGTAGCGAACTCTAGGATAGAACTCAAGAACGGGGCTACTTCAGTAGTTCGAATATCTATCTACTAGTGAGAAGGTTAAGCTCAAAGAAAGAAAGTATTAGTGAGAAGCTCAAGGAATTAAAGGCAGCTTCAGGAGAAACAGATTTTAGAGTGAATAGCCCGTAGCTCACTTCTGGAAGTGTTCCCGTATATTCATAGGCGGGAAGCGAAGCAACTACTCAATGGTGTGAGCCGGGTTTGTCGTTAGCTGTCGAAGTAGGGGGAGGAAGAGGAAAGCTAAACTAACTAGTAACTTAAAGTAAAGAATGGAGTAGCCCATAGTTCTCCTCGAGTAGTGAAAAACTATAGTGATAGTACGCCCGTATAGCTCACTGAAGAAGAAGACCTTATATAAGAAGCAGTTGAATCCGAACCAGCCCACCCACCAGCACTAGTAGCGGATTACCCACCAGGCGATTCATATCCATATTCAGTTTATGCCGCAGCAGATCGAAATCAAGGCCTATCTGCAGAAGGTCAAATCAAAAACTTCGGTTGAAAGAGGGGCTGATCTGACCCCGGTTAGACTTATTTAGTAAGAAAGATGTTCATTATAGAAACCTCCTCTACTCAAAGCGAGCGCTAAACTAGATTCTTATCAAAGCAATGGGCGGCACAGGAGGCAGAAGAAAAAGTAGAAGCAGAAGCTATTCCTGACTCCTTAATTGAGTATAGGTATAGGTAACTGGCCTTCACTCAAGATGCAATGTCTGACATTCCCAGGTATAGTCTAGTATACCAGTTTAGCATACCCTAAACTCATTATAGTCATATACTTTGAGAGCCCCTTCTTGCTAGATATTTTCTTTTGACTGACAGTAGTTGCGTAGACTGGACTACGGGAAATTATATAGCACTTAGATCTACCCTACCTGACCCAACCAAATTCATTCATTTCCCTCGTGAAAAGGAGTAAATCAAGATTAAGACTGCCAATCGAGGTACTGACTAAATGCGTGCCAGTGGAAACATTGACTTAGACAGAAATGCTCCTTCCCTTTACGACAGCAGAGAGTGAGCCGCAAGAAGTCCTGCATACTGCCAAAGAGCTGCATGCCGCAAAAGAAAAGACAAATAGAAAGCTTCGAACTTTCTTGGAGACCAAGAAATCCCTTCCCTTGATGAAGTCGAGCGACTTTCGTTCCTTACCTGGGTGGGGATCGATCACATCCTTCTTGCCCCTGTCTTTGATGATGGAGATTGAGTTTCACAGCCCAGCTCTCCCGCTTGAAAGCTTCATCTTTATATCTTTATGACATACCTGCATCCCTTGCCCCGGACAAGCCCTGCTCCTGCTCTTTTTAGTCGTTTCCAGAAGAAAGAATTGATTGACGAATCTCGGGGTTAACTCCCCCACTAACGGACTTTACTGGCTTGAAACTTTCAGTTCTCTTACTCGACTAGAGGGCTTTCCCTCACATCCTACTCTTCATTATAGAAGGTTCTTTCTGTCCAATACAAGGGGAATCAGCTTCATTCAATGCCAGCATCTCTCTCAGCTGCAAGAAGATCAACTGCATTGCCAAGCTCCAACTCTGCTTTTAGCTTTAGTCGGCTGAGCGACTCTCCTCCCTCCTCCTGGAGTTCGGAATCGGCAAGAGAGAAGAGAGACGTACTTAACAGCAAGGAAGTGGAATCAATCCCGTTTGCTACAGGATTCTTTCGATCTGGTAAACCCCTTTTTACTAGAAAGTACAATCTCCGTTTGAAACTCCCGGTCTAACAGCGTATTGTCCCATCTCCTAGCTCAAACTCAGAGCAGTTTGGAATGAAACTTCCTCCCTATTCCTATGGGTCGAGTGAGTTCTTGCTTCTCTGCTTCGAGTAGCCGACTCGCCCTTTCTTACCAGATATTGGATTACCTTTCAAAAGATGCCGAGCCAAGATCAGGTGATTTGATTCCTCTAGTTAGGCATAGTCCGAATTAGCTCGTCAGTGGTAGAAGCTGGTTCATCGGCTTAAGCCAGTCAATCTATCCAAAGAGCCTACCCTACGCCTCCTATAATAGATTCAGCTCCAGCTGCGCTTTGCTGATTTCTTTCTCAATCCTGAATCCAAACTTGCAACTTTCATCACGAAAGACGCTTTCTCAGTATCTATTCAATTCGGACTTCATGCTCATTTCTCATTTCTGAAATGAAGCTAATAAGGCCTAAAGCTGAGCGACGAGTCCACTGGCATGAGAATCAAGCGAAGTAGAGCGATAAGCACACTATCGATTGATCCAAAGAAGCTTAACGACAACTTCCATTCCTGGCCCAGAAGGAAAGAGACGAAAGCAATCCCTTGCTCCATCAAAGGAAGCTAATGGGCCGCCCTTAGAAAACCATGAATCTTGACCCTAGTGAAGGTAGAAGGTAGTCGATGAGAGGAATAGGTGGTTTCCAAAGGATAGAGTAATTGTATATGACGCTCTATCTGTATTGGATGGATGCCTTAGCTGTGGGATAGAAGGCTTTTCTTTCAAGTCTTCTTTTCTTTGATCGCCTAAGTCCTTGACTTGAACACTTCGCTGAAATCGTGTATAAGAGGTCATCCCTTAGTGGACTGATTCAACCTTGTAGCATATCTTGCAGCCCTTAGACCGGTCTCCCCTCATTCATGCCTTCCTTCAAGGCCTATTCTTTTGGATATCCTTGTTCCCCTCTTTCCTGGAACATCCTTTTCTTCTGATTGATGGGACTTCTGTCTGAAATCCCTTGACCTAACCTCTCCTTGACTTGCCGCAGCCAAGTATTCCCCAACCTCTCCTGATGTTCTTGGTGAGCTAGCCTGTCATCCACCGCCCCAACTGTGAAAGTCCCCTTCGGCTAGTTCTTTCACAAGTGACCCTGTCTTCCATCTTATTCTTCCTCCTAATCCTAATGTTTGGTCCCCCTAGCCCTAGCCAAGTGGTTCTGTCTTTCTTCTAGTAGGTACTCTAGAGGTCTTCAGCCCCATGTTCCACAGATGGACAGCCGGGACAGGACCGGGTTCTATCTCATGATGCTGCTGCTACGTTCATTTTGTCGAGCAAGGTCTTCCCTTGTCTTCTATGTATGGCTGGCTCTTCTTGATCTTGAGGTCATGGGCTAACTCGACCGTAGGGAGAGGGGTTCAAGATGCCCTCGTCTAAGTCTGTCTATTTCTTTCTTTGCTTTAGGGTATGACCCAGGAGCGGTAGACGAGGCTTTCTCTGTTCACGACTCCGTTGAGTTTGCTGCTAACGTATATAAAATAAAGAAGTAGTAGTTCCCGGTTCAGGGCCATGAATAAGAAAGGCTATTTACCTTACTTACCCAGGGAGGAAGCAAGTCTAGAGAGAAGAGAAGGAGTCACAAACCTTCAACTCATCGAGGAAAATCTTCTCTTTCGATTCTATTTGCTCTTGACGTAGTGGCTACCACCAATTTATCTAAGACTAAGGACCGATAGACGAGACGAATGCGCCCCGTGATGTGATTAAGAGAAACTGATCTTCTTATCTTAGTCCCAGATTATTTTAACTAACTGAGTCTGGAAACTAAGCGCTTCAACCGATGTCTTCACACTCCATCCCCGTATCGGAGACCTTCTTTCGTCTACCCTTTCCTGGGACTCCCTCTCAGGTCGATCTGGTTCACTCGTTGCATCAGACCTTCCCTCAACAGTTTAACAAACTAATCTTCAAATAGCTGATGTCGGGTAAGATTTTCAGTCTACCAGCTCATCTTATACCTACCGACCGAGTTTGGGTTTAGGGAGCTCCGACTTCTCCTTGTCGTTCTAGTGCGGGTTTGAGCTCATATTCTTTCATTTCTCAATAGGACACGTTCGGTCCCTTTCTGCTTCATTGCCTTTCTCAACTCAACTCTCGTGGCACTGGCCGTAACATCAAGATCTGAAACTCGAATAAGGTGGAAGGCGCACTCACCTCTTGAATTGCGTTTGCGGGGCTTCTTGCCTCGGCATCTGTCTTGTCCGTCTGAATGATGGGGCTCCCAATGGAATGGTTTGAAAACCTCAACATAACTAAGATTCTCATATTCATAGGCTAACAAGGGGGTTAGCCCTTTACTGACCTAATCTCCTAGTTAGGCAACTCTTTGCTCTAAAGATAGGTATAGGCTCTATTCTTTCTTTTTTCCGGGTTGAAAAAGCAAGAGGTTATCCCTCTCCTTTCAGTCGAGTTACTTCTTTCCCAAAACACCACTCCTGCAAGAAGATATCCACGAATGCGATTGGTGGACAGAAGAATCATCTATTTCATCAGCTGTGAAAGAATCTGACTCGAAAAATGACTTTTGAGCGGACATCTGAGATTCATTTTCAAACTAAAGGTAGTGCTCTTCTGAAGACCACCATAGAATGGTACTTGAAAGCCTAAGACTAATTGCAAGACCGGGAGATAAGATGCAATACTGAAAGGGATTCGGTAAGACGTGGCTCAGAGTTTGTCTTATTCAATCAAATCGGATGTGCTTGCCTTCTTAAGAGAGATCGGAGAAACCACGGCTAAGTGAAGGGAATCAGCTCTTTACGAGAAAAAAAGCTTGATACCCAAAATATCATAGAAAAGACAGAAATGATAAGCTAAAAGAAGGTTTTTACCTTATCGGATAGCAGCAAAACCACCTTATACGATCTGATCTAAAAAAGTGCCCTTAACCCACACCAATGAAAAGAGAAACTAGCTCATCTATACGAGATCATTTGACTTTCAAATAGTGCTTGATTGAGGGATGAACCCTGAATCCGTACTTTCCGGTACTATGCCTACTCCCTTTTCCTCTTTCAAGTGGGTTGAACTCTTTCTAAGGTGAAAAAAAGCAGACAGATCTTCTATTGTTCTTAACAGAAAGCTAGGCCTGACTCTCGAAAGAATATTTATGTTCCCCACCTTTGAGAAAGAACGGGCATTTTCGGGGACTAGCCCGCTTCCCATTACTCAAGAAGGGCAATTGTCCGGTCCTCTTTCATGTGGAATCGTTTTAGATCGTACCCAAGCCCGCCTCCACTTTCTTATGTGAAAGCGGCATTAGTTGCGATGTGTTCTGACCTTTCCGATCAATCAACAAACAATGGCACTATGCTTAACACATGTAATTGGAGTATGTTGTCGGGGGGCTTACAGAAGCTTGTGCAAAGAAGATTTTGTGATCCCCATCTCTATTAGGTCTTCTGTCTTTTGAAAATCTTGTATATTCGAGATTGCCTCTGTGTGATTAGTCCTATAAGTAGCTAGTAAGTTGCTAGCCGGATCGGAACTGAAAGGACTGATATGGGGCTCTAACTGTTTAATGCCAGAACCCGGGAATCCGCTGTTAGGTGCGTATCCGCTGCAAGAATAAGTTGTGTAAAATAGGTTTTTGTTGTTCTCTCGGATAAGCTGTTTTCAAAGGCTGTTGCCACTACTTTGACTCCTTTTATGCAATTATGAACTTTGCGGAACTTTATCGATCGCTTCCAACGCAACTTATCCTTGTGGGGTTGATGTAACTAGGCCAAACATAAATCCTATCCAAAGTAAAAAGAATGATATATTCCTATTTCATTCTTTTGGGGCATATTCCCACATGATGGAATATAATCTTTCCTTTTCCCTTTTTGTTTGGAATTGAAACGGAATATGTTGGCCGCCATTATAATGCTGCAACTGTAGGTTATTGATCCGGGCAAGTAGAGCCCTAGCAAAACCCACAGATGCCTTATCTAAACATAGAGGTTCAATGTATTCCTCTATGGTTCTGTCAGAGAGTGTGCTTCTTTTCCCAATATGAAAAAGATATTGCAATTGCAACCGAATATGGGAACGTAGGGAATCAGGTGCTACCAGATTATCTGGTAGATCCAGAGCCCTTTCCCACTCCGGTTTGGGGAGGGAGGATGATCCCGCACCCTCACCCTCACCCGACCCCGAACCCGATCCCGAAGGCATCATAGCCATCACCGAACCCGATTCCGAAATGAAGAATCTCAGAGAAAATGCAATGGCTAAGGCTAGCCCTCCAGGGAAGCCCATCTTTATCAATAAAGACGAGATGGTGCGGCTTCCCGCGGCGATGAATGCTTTCGAAAGTAAAAACGGAAAGAGCTCCATTTTGCCAAGAACCATAAAGATGGAAGAAGATAGAGTGATAAAGGCAACGAGGATCAGGAACGGATAGAAAAACCGCGAGAGGACCGGATTTGTCATAAAATTGAGATTCTTTCCTTTCCTTCCTTATCAGAGAGGGGCCCCGAGCGGGGCTTCTTTATTGAAAAAGGGGGAGTGAGGGGGGAAGGTCCGGAAAGCCCTCACTTTATTGATGGGACATCTTGATCCCCTTTTCCTCTAACCCCCCGTTCTGGTTCAGGAAAAGGTCAACGCAAGGATCTTACTTCGAAGCAATCTCTGGAGTTTTTCCTTATCCGAACGGGTCTTGCAAGAAAATAGGATTTCATATTGAGCTCCAAATATACGCTATTGGGATTGGGATAGGATGGCTCCTACTAGCCCCCCCTAAGAACCGCACGTGCGAGTTCCCCCGCATGCGGCTCAAGTGGCGAAGGCCCTTTCCTTCGCGCTTGGTAAGCGCTTCGCTGTAGTCAAGCTTACTGCTAGCCTATCGGCTAGAGCCAAGCTTCGACCGCGACTGCTCGTCGCTTCTGGCCGCCTTATTCCGTCACCCGAGATCCAAGTCAGCACCGGCAAAGATCTCTTGATTCCTCGCGGCCGGGCCGGCTTGGAAGCAAGCTACCTGTCGCCTATCTCACCCCCTTTCTTATTATTAGTAAGATAGGTTGCCCCTTTCCTCTTTCTCTAATAATAAGGTGAGCTTCCAAAGCTCCTTCCTTCAGCTGGGTGAGCCTTCGCTTTTTGGATCGTCTTCTGCCCAATGCGGTACCCTCCCGTTTTTTGGTTCCCATTGGGTTTACCTTGTTTACAGGTCGACCCCATGGCAGCAAGAAAAGGTGATCTTGTGCTATACTCCGGTGATCTCTTTCCTACCGAGGCACGCAAACTCCCATCGTGTCCCAGATCACATTCCGTGAATCGAAAGGGGAAGCCTACTCATCCATCAGCTCCTCTCGTAGACCGGTGCGGTTTTACGAAGCGTCTAAGCACAGTTCACTCGCGTTGATCAATCAAGAGCTTTGCCGCCACTCCTTAAGGTTACCTGTTGTATCAAACACTTCTTGCATTGTTTCCCACGCTTCATACCCCCCTCTTTCTTCTTAAGGTAAGGTAAAGGGCCGGGCATGGTGGGGTAGGAGCATCCTGTCGGAAAGATTTTTGGCTTGACCAAGAAGTCTTATGTCCTCCAAGTCGCACGGCGTTTTAACCGAAAGAACTTCTTGCGCAATTCATGCCTTTCTGTTTTTATGACCAGAAATTGTTTCTTGATTTCCATTTCAAATTGTTCTCTGGATTTTTTATCAATATGAGGTGATCGTAACACAGTATATAAGACTCGTGATTCAGGCAATCCAATCTTCCGTGTGTAAGGCGGAAGCCCCCAAAAAAGGTTTTCCATAAATGGGTGATCAAAAGATCGAATCACTATGCGTATCTTGGTGGTCGTTACTTTTGGTGGTCTTTCTTTTTGGCTGACTCCTCTTCCTGTTCTATTGATCAAAAAAATAGCATCCAGCAGCGCCACGCCAGTAGAAAGAGTTAAGCTACTAAGCTAAGCTGCTGTTGGGGAACTTGGTTGTTAACCAACGGCGCCTCCTGCCGCCAAATTCTAAAAATTAAGTAGTTGGTGGAATTCATCACTAGCAAGACCAAGCTGAGTGATGTTCTGCAAAACAGAAGAAACATTTTGCAGAGTTAGATCATTCCCAAGGATGTCAGTGACCAGTTGCCCGTAGGTCCAATTAGGCGGCAGGGGGATATTATGACGTTGGAAAAGGTGCTCCACCGTATCGGTTATGGCTCCCCTTGTTATATTAACCGCTGTGGTATAAAGGATATCGTTTGGCCCCGCGGGAGGTTCCCCATTATGCTGGTTTGAAATTTCATTACATAATGAGGTAAGGGCGTTTACAACTATGAGTTGGTTTTGGGGCCTTATCATGCATGATTTTTTTTTTAACTTAACATTCATTCGCTTCTTGCTTTGAAGCGGCATACCGGAAAAAAAGCCCTTATTCGGATTCGAACCGATAACTTAAGCCTCCTTCTTAAGGGCGAACTGATCGACTCGCGTGTGTTAAGCATAAAATTTCGAGCCCTCAATCCGTTGGGCCCTTCGTGGCCCCGTTAGCTGGCTTGCCAATCAACTCATCCGACTGCCAACTGTCAACAGGAACAGGAAAGGCCCGCGACGAATGACCCGTTCACCCTTTTCTAAAGTCGTTGTCTGAAAGGCCCCATTTTTCAAAGAGGCGAGGCAAGCCCGGACCCAGAGGGAGCCCCGGAAAGAAGAGTCTATATTGGTGTAAAAAAGCGAGTTCCATCTTTGACAATATCAAATTCTCGAAGGTCCAAGACGATAAGGCAAAATCGTCTGATCGGCTTCAGCCTGAGATACCATATTCGCCGAGAGCACACTTCAAAGCGGAGGGGGCAGCTAAGCGGTCGGACAGAAAGAGTCCATTCATGAGTTGAGGACAGGATCTCAGGTATCTGCTGGCTTATTGATGACATTCTCTCCTGCCGGCCAAAAGGAGTGGAGACAAGATAATAAAAATGATAAGCTCGATCCGCCTTCACTTACACAATTTATTGAGTTAGACCTAACCTAAGATGGACTCAGAGGCCAATAGTTACGACTATCGAACAAAGGTGCTATCTAGTGTATTATAAGAAAAGGGAAGATGAAAAGAATGAAGCGGAGAAGCGGGGGACGAACTCCTCTATCTACCCTACCCTAGAAATGGGTTGGATCTATTGAATGAGATCCTTCCGAATGGGATAAGAGAATTCCTACTATTACTATTCTCTTTCTTTCTCTTCATTTAATAAAGAAAGAACACTGAACACAAACAAGAAGTAACTTTTTGAAAGAGTTATAACTTCACAAAACTTCTCATCCCTTATCGTAGTTTAGACTTGATCTTAGGCTAACGGTTACCGGCTTCACGAGACCCTTTCGGTCCACACACGGCTAAGCACTATTGGGCGGAGCTTTCTCGATCCAAGCTAACTACTGGAAGATTTGAAAAGAAAGGAAGTCTCACTATACTATAATAAGCAATTTATTTCGTTGGAAAAAGAGAAAAAATGAAAACTTTTGAAATATTTCTTTTTCATTAGCTAAAGAATATTTACAAGGGTGAACCTTAGCTATATGCTTAACACAAGCGAGTCGGACTCTAGTAAAGAATCTAGGAATTTCTCTGTTTTTGCCGTTCCCGGCTCTACTCTAATAAAGGAAAGGTCCTCCTCTCTATTCTCTATTCCTTGTGTGGGAGGTCCCTTCTAGCAGCCCGTATCCCTGCTTCCAACCTTGAAAAATTCGTGTTAACAGCTAAATCAACAAAAAGGACTAGCCCATAATCCTAATCTAAGGCCCATACCTTTACTAAACGACCAATAGCGAGCGGATAAAACATTATAATACTTAGTTATAGTTAGAGATTAGAGTTATACTCTTTGTACTATAGTTGGCTTAGACTTCCTTGCTAAAGAAAAGCGTTTTTTTCTTCTTCCTCCCTACAGAAGGTGAAAGGTGGAAGTTAGGAGAAGTCCTAGAGCCACTGGATACTCCGAGCACTACAAGAGCGGACAATAGAACGAGCACGGTCCTACGACAAATGCTTCCAGCGTGCCTGTACATCGCGTCATCGCCGCCCAGAAAGACTTAGTCCACCTTTCCCGCCTATCCCTCCCGCAAGAGAGGACTCGTTCTGGCTTTAAAGAGCCTCTTTTTTAGCAGTCTCGTCCATAAGAGAAGATTGACCATCTCTTCTTCCAAGCTTCTTTCTTCTCGGCGTAACGAAAGAACTAGATGAGGAGAGGCCTCAGGTTTCAAATCCCTACCCTACGCCTTACGAGGGCGCCCTAGCCAAATTCAATCCCAAGGGTCAAACATTCCTTTTCAACTACTTCAACATACCTACTACGATCGAATCCTTTTTTTACAGCCACAAATCGAGGCGGAGACAGCTCGTAGGAGCCATCTAATACAGCCTCCTTTATTTCGAGAACATTATTTCTATCTAATTCTAAGATGAAATCATTTTTTCACGTATCGTACGTATTAATTATTTCTAAAGCTAAATCAACTCTAGATGGGAACTTCATGGTATTACTATTTTTACACATATCTTTTTTTGATCAATATAACTCAATTCTGAAATCTCCCTTGGAGACTCTAATAACTCCTCCTACTCCTCCTTCTCCTTTATACCACCACCTCTACTCAAACCCATCTCTAGGCGCCAAAGAATATTAAAGTACCCCTCCCATACTATGGTTACTAGACTCAAAGATGGTCTTTCTCTTCGCAAGGCACCAAAGGCCCTATTCGCCTCAAAACATTCCATTCCCTGAAACTAGATAGCCATAAATGGGCATGCAGCCAGGGAAGCGTATGATAGACTAGCAGAGGCGATCACTTGGATTCGGTATCCGCTTTCAGATGTGGGGGGCGGCTTAATGAAAGGCTGCTGGCGGAGCCAGGGCCTACTCGCTAGAATCGCCCAACAGATCGGGATTCAGGAAGGGAGTTGAGTCGAGACCAGCAGAAGCAACTCAGGTTGATGCTAGGATCCAGGAGAGGAAGAGTGGGAGGTTGAAGCGCTTATATCACAGTAGTAGTAGTAGCACTATGATTGGGTCCCACAGCAGCCGTAGCGGCATTGGCCTTTCTTTCTGTTGGAGCATGTGTGGTATGAGATGCCCTTATTAAGGGAGAATGTCTAGGGGAATTTTGGCTATACAGATATAGCTCTTGGCTTAGCCTCGGTCTATTATGAAAAAAAGAGATGGAAAAGGCTTTAAGGAAGGCTCAAGTCAAGTAGAAAGAACGAAAGCTGCTTTCAAGCTCTCGCCGGGCCTTCCTCCCCCCTTGGCTGGCGCCAGTACTTTACGTCAACTTGCTAATCGTGTATTGGGTCGAAACTCCTCCCGTTTCTGCTTGAGCGGTCCTTGTCGAACCGAAACTCTACTAATAAATAGACTTTCTGGATTGCTCGCTAGGTCTCCCATCTCTTAGCAGGAAAGGATCAGCCCCAGTGTCGTTTTAGTTCACCGGCGGTGGGATCGCTTAGTGTCTCAGGTGGCATTCTTTGGATGATCGGACTATCTACCCCCTAGCCCAGCCTCCGGCTTAGCGGCAACAGCCTTTGAAAACAGAGACTTCTGGAAATAGGTCGAATTCTTATCTGGTCGGAAGAGGAATGAACCGCCCCCATTGTTTCTCAGGAAGAATTTTTACCAGGCTCTAACCGAGAGAAGAAGAGAACCTACGAGTTCCCCAATGATGAGTTGGGTGCTTTAAGCAAGCATTCAGCCATGGATCTCACATCGGGTGTCGAGATCTTGTTCCATTAGATTCCTAGCTAAACCCTAAGAGAAGGGCGATAGAAGCACACTCCAGAGACCTGCCCGCTTAGTGACATAAACAAAGAAGCTCCCTGGGGCAAGGAAAGTTAGCCACCTCTTTCACCCTCGGAGGGGTTTCCTTCGATAGAGGATTGGGAAAGGCATTACTACTATATTACTTGGCAGGTTTCATCATTCTTCCACCTCGAGGGATCGATGTGGGAAGGGCGCTTTCCACTATATGAGCTAGGAAAGCCCGTCTTTTGAATGAATTAACAAACCTTTTCCCTCCGTGGAGTGAGATCATCACGAGAAGGTTTTATAAAACCCGGGATTTTCGCTTAAAGACCGATTTCTCTCCGTAGACTCAGATAAAAATCGAATCGTTTTGACCTGGCTTAAAAAGACGCGATTTACGAATGAACAAAGAAGAAGCGAAGCGGGGAAGCCTTATTCAATCAACTACAATAAGAAGAAGGACAGGCCTGCACCTAGGAAGAAATCCAAAACGTCGAGGTCTCGACGAGCCTATTATTTATATTACACAATTTGTTGTGGACATAGTCAACCTCCTACTAAGAGAGGGAGACCAATCCCCAGGAAAGGGGAAGCTACCCACCCTTAAGAGCTAGGAGCACTCTTAGGCGATCCTGCTTATTCACGTGAGCAAACTAGATCCCGTGGGGTAGAAAGGGCGGCCCCGTCGGCCTTGGGGACAAGAACAAATGGCGCGAATGAGCAAGCAGCCTTCTTTATTGAGCGGGAAGTACAGGAAAGGCCCTGCAAGGTCTAGACTAACAAAGCCCAACCCGCCTTTTTCATTAGCTGCTGGAGAAAGAAAGCGTAGGGTGTGGTCTCTCAATAGACTCAATTAGGTAGTCCTGGGGCGAGACCCTCTTAGCCGAGCTCTTTTATTTAAAGATCCGGGCTTGGGGTACCTTTATCTCCACTTTCAGTACAGGGCAGCGCCTACCTAACAACAACCCGAACCACCCTAGTTATTAACAGCAGAGCCCCGGAGCTCGGAGAGAGCCACTACTAACAGCTGCAAGCGAGAAAGAGCCGGAAGAGCTAGTCGCCAGAGTCTTGACTGGGACTTTTAGCCTAGCTGGGACAATCCAAAATTTGGCCAATCAGCAACCGGCACCAGGTAAGAAAGAAATGAAGGGCTATCTTTCCTCATGGGTCAAGAACAAAGGGAACGAAGGATCCGTAGGCAAATCTCTACTTATATAAATGAATGCGCGAGCACGGACGCCAAAGCTAAAGAACTTGGGGTGGGGGCAACATATCGCAACGTCGAAGTACAAGGAAGAACAAGCAGACTCATACGTCTGAAACACGTCTGATGAACCTGACCCACGTACCACTTGAATCGGCGAACAACCCGGGAAATTAATATTAAGTTAAGTTAAGTTAAAAACAGCAATCGCTTATCCTCGGTCGGAAATAGGATAGGAGATAATTCCATGCCCGGCTAGGTTTTCAATCCTTTTGGACCAAGGGCAGACTCAGGAAAAGATCCTTATTGATTGAGCTCGAAGACCAGCAAACGGAAGCACGCTTTCGCACATCAACAAATGGCACACCTTGATCCATCGGCGGAAGGCTTAATCTAATCTGAATATTCAAAGAGCAGGAAGGGGTTTAGGAAGAGGACTAGGAATGAAAATGGAAGGCATAATAGTCATCGCCACAGCAGGAACCTGCAACTCGGGCACAACAGAAGGAAAGGCAAGAGGCACCGGCATCTCGTATGTATTAGCAATCGCCATTGCAATCGGCATAAGGCAACATAGGAATATCCGTTACACAAGCAAGCAATAGGTCTTGTCAGAGCCTTGTTAGGAGTAGGAACAGGAAGACAAGTAGGAGCAGGTATAGCAGCTGGAGCTGGTGTAGGCATCGTCATACGAATAAGTAGGAGAAGCAATCGAAATAGGACAAGCAAGGCTTCAAAGAGACAATCAAACGGTTCAACTTCAATCAATAAAGCAAGCCCGCTTCTTAAACAAGCTAGCGAGAAATCCTATTCTTAAAAATCGCCAGTTCTTTCAGTATTCGCGGTAAGCAAGATAAGGTAGATCTTCAAATAGCTAGTAGTTGAAAGTAAAGTAGTCAATTCCGGAGTGAATGAGTGCAGCAAAGAAAGAAAGGAAGTAACAATCAATCAAGAGAAAATAAGGAATACCTAAATTCAGACGATAAAGAAGAACTTCCACTCCAATTAGAATTCAATCTTTGGCATCAGTCCATTTGGTCCCTTAGCTCTTCATCCATCAAGGACTCATTTCTCTTTCTTCCCTCAGTTGATGTTGGTGTAATAGACCCTACGGGAGCCCCTAAAGGCTAATTTTGATTTCCTCTTTCCGGCTATCCTCTGTGTCTAAGTCGAGTATTCGATTCCCTCTAGCCCCTATGTGTAGTATTCCAAGGCCTAATCTCTTTGCCTGCCCATTGCGGTATTCTTTATTGGTAGAGTCATCCTTTTACTAAGTCCCCTTTTACTTTATGGTGTGAATTCGACGGATCTCAAATCATGCTTTTCAATCAAAGTGATAAAGGAAAAAAGTGGTCTTGCGAGTGGTCCATGTAGTACTCTTTTCGGTCAATTCTTCGAAGCCTTCCATTCTTCGCTCTAGGTTTTGGGCTTGGAGTTCTATCCCGGTCTATCGTAGAGGGCCTCTTTCCCTTTGCTTTAGTGGTGTAAATGTCTTATGTAAATGAAAGCCAGGGACTGGTGATTGGTGTCTTTCAACATTCCCTTAGGTCAGCAGCTTCGCAGCTTTCCAATCCGTCTGGCCCCTACTTAGAGTTTGTCTAGCAGCACGTAGGCCGGCAGTCCGTCGAGTAGTCAATGTCGTATTTTAGTCTAAGTGAGTGAATGGCTTTCCTGGTCTATTTCCATTGCCCTATGGTACAGGAAAGGTGCATTCCCTCTTCCGTTAGTTGTTGAAATGTCTTATTTAAGTTAAAGCGTGGTTACGGGTTTCCTTTTCTATCCCCCTCGAATCGTACATCTCTTTTTCTTTCTTTGAGACTCAGGAACAGGGACTCAGAGGGAGAAAATGTGTGACTTGCCAATGTCAAAGCAGTGTCTTCTTTGTTTTCGAATCCAGACTAAGGTCCGATCGATGTTATATTCTTCCTTGTCTAGGATCATTTCCCTAGCCCCTTTAGTGAGGTACCTTATCATTAGCTTTAGCTTGAGTGCTTCCATGCTTGATTCCCGTTTCTTAGTCCGTCCAGTAGATCGAGTTCATGTGCTTGGAGGTCTATCTCCATTCCCCGATGGTCGTATTGTGGTAAGGTTTCATTTTTTTTCCGCTTTCAATGCTTTGCTGCTTGTTAACAGCTTTACCGTCGAAAGGAATCCTTTTTCTTTCCTCAGTTGATGTATTCGATCGTGTAACCATACTTCTCTTTTCCTCTATCCCGCCCTTCTTCCGCCCATTACTACCGTACTCTCCCGTATTCCGTAAAAGCGAAGGCTTCAGGTCTATCCCCATTGCCAACTTTCTTAGTCGTGGAAGGGGCCTTTTCTTTACTAGTTTTTAGAATCTCTTAGTCCGGCTATTACGTATATCCCGTAGTCCCTATGTCTGATGCTGGCCCTTTCGTCCTAGCTTTCCATTCCGTAAGCATTCCAAACCCTACCATTGTTGGAAGGAAGGCTTACTGCTTTTTGATTGTTGCAAGGGAATAGCGGGACGGTTGTCTGCTAGCCTGTGTAATAGCCCCCGGGGGCTTCTCTTCTTTTCTTCTAGCATCTCCCGTAGCGGAGAAGGCTTTGCTTCGAATCAATCCTATCATCAGTAGGGGCCTAATGCCAGTCTTCGAGGCAAGCGAATCAATCGTATCAACCTTTCCAGCACTAATCCTTGTGCTAATTCTTGTAGTGCTTGACTCAGTCTCTCCGTCAGTCCTAAATCCGTCTCGTAGGAAATGTCGTAGTATGAAAAAGGGAAAATCCTTCATCTTATTTTATTACACTTCTCTTTGAAGCTCTTTCTCAGATAATGATTATCTTCTTAGTGTGTGAAGTCGATTCTTGCTTGACAGGTTGGCTCACCCGAGGCGAGGACTGAGTTTGCTTTCTTTCTTGCTTTGTATCGAGGGTATGTGTATGCGGTTGTAGGACATGTTCTTTGAGGTTTCCCCCTTGAAGGGAATAAGGCCCGATTGGAAGCTGAAATCCTACCTTTTCTTTCTGCGCAAATCTGGTAAAAAAGCTCCCTTAGGTTTTCTTCGCTACATGGGAGCAAGTCTGTTGTGCGTGGCTCTTTCAAAGAATAGCTGTTAGAGAAAAGATAGATCTTACGTAAGCCAAAGGCTATTTAAGAGGAATGCTTCAACAACTCCCCCCGAGGGGGACTGGAGGCGGTTAATGTACATAATTCCATTTTTTATCTTTCTGGAGAAGAGAAAGATCTTAGTTAACTACAAGCCCGAAAAAATCCTTGATCTTTAATTGGAAAAATCGTATGTTGTTAAGAATGCCCGGATCAAAATCCGTAGTGGATAAGGACCAAGGATGATTGTTAGGCCGAAAGTCGCGGAAGGAGTAACGAGTAGGAGCTGTGCCCTCGATTGAGCTGTGTGTGAAATGCTGGACACGTAATGACCACAACAATGATTCTACGTAGTTTTGGTAGGTGTGAAGGCAGTTATAGCAAGCGTGCCGGTATTGTTAAGCCGGCGCAAGGTGAGACTGGGGGTCAAGGGTGGTACTAAATGGAGTCCCGATTCAAAAGTCATTGCTACTTCAGCGGCAGCAGACTAGTCTTGATGGCCAGAATTGTCCGCAAGGTGAAAAGGTAGCTATGGAATTGCTCCTATTACAAATCCCGTGCCAATCTCAGATCTACGAATACCGGGTTGTTGTTTGCAAGAATACGCTCTTTGGCTTGGCTCTTTGAAGGACGTTAATCATCAGGTGCATCGAAAGCCCTGAGAGAAGGAATTGAATCAATAGTCTCAGGGGCATGCCCAGAATCAACTGCTGATGGTGAAGTCAGTGAAGAAGATTCATCCTATAATAAGCATCGAATGGGATTTCTGGACAGAATGCGCTCTTAGCAATTGAATCCGTAACCTTTGCTATTTCATCTCCGGCTATTGAATCAGCTGGTATAGAAGAAGCTGCACATTCATCCGGTGTGCTAGAATAAATGGCATCGGAATGCTGCAATCCAAGTGTGAAAGAAGGAGCTGCAGATGAATCTGACTCTATCAAATCAATTCCGATTGAATCGACATCTGAGATTCATTTTTAAAAGAATCCCTTATCTTCCTATTTAGGAACTTCACTCCTGGAGGAAGGTAAGCAGTAGGACAGGACTAGGAGTCCTAAAATCTTAAAAAAAAAGGAGCTTTGCATGTATGTGTTCGAAAGGTAAAAAACACCCTCTGTGGCTTGATTTACCAAGCAAGTATAATTGAACGGGACCCTAGCCCGTCCTGTGGTCCTGAAGCAAGGTTCCATCCTGAAAAAGAGAGCTCAGGAGCCTGAATCTCTGACGGAAAAACTGTTGGAAGGAGAGATCTCATACAAACTAACTGCTCGATCAATGCGCATTAAAGGCGATTATAATGAATGCCCAACTATAGCATCTTTGAATTGAGCTTAGCCCTCTTCCTATCCTAAACCCCAACGAATCAAAAGGAAGGATTGATGGAAAATCTGGCAATTCAGTTAAGTAACTAGTTAGTCTATCAAGCCGAAACTAGGAAGTAGAGGACTTCAGGTTTCCCTTTTAGGGCAAAAAACTCAAACTTCCACATGGAAGCCCCACGTTAGAACTCTCTTGAACCGCCTTCTTTATGGCTAAACCTTTTGTTGAAGACCGAAAAAATCGTAAGGTTCATCCTCAACTTCTGTACGGGTTCGAGAGTTTGGTTCGACTGAGACTGATGTCTCATCGGGTTCAGATGGGGATGGGAATGCGGATTTTGATGCCTCGTATTCTAAGGAAGAGAGTGTTTCCAAAGATGAAAACCTAGAAACTAGAAAGCCCTAGAGCTAGAGCTTGTTGAGAAAGTTGTTTTAAAGATAGGCACTCTTTCCCTATGCGAAGTAGAGAACTACTTTGGCAGCTTTGATTTCTAAAAGAAAACTGGATGTGTTTGAAACTACGGGCTTGACCTCTGGCTCGGGAGACAGAATCTATCACCTTAGCGTAAGGTGGTCTTGGCCTTCTCTGGTTGCGCGGCTTTCTCTTATCCTCGGGCCGGACGGAGATTGTCCCTCGAGTGCACATAATTCGTGTTCCACTACACTAAATCAAGTCAGCTACCATCCTTGATATATGTTGTTCTCCTGTGCTCCTGTAAGATCCTATACCAGATGCGCTTTTTCTCCTTTTTTGGACCCAACTCGCCCGGGCTGGGATGTCATCCGACCTAAGCGGGGTTGGCAGTACTCTCGTCTAGCAGTTAAGGCTTGGTGGGCGATTCCCATCCTTGGTCAATCTACTCCTGCCTTGAAAACAATCAGTAAGACGACAAGCTTCTTGACTTGAAATGAAAGACTACTGATTTTGCCCTCTAAGCTCTCTCCTTCCTTTCCGTGCTCAGTATCCAATTTCAATGCGCTATCACTACCTCAATGCAATTCAGTATGTGAGTCTTCCGTGAAGGAATGAATTCAAGAGTGAACGGCTGCGGCACATAGGAAATATAGAATATGAAACTAAATTATGTATCGCCCGATAGGGTTAAAAAAAGGGTTGAAGCTGTCGCAACATTTGTCACATCTGTCTGTATCGGATCTATGCCCTCCTCATGTTTATAGTGCCTCTTCAAGCTCTTTTATAAGGGATTTCGATTTCTACCGAGAATAAGTCTCTCAAATAGGCCTTTTAGGCCGGATCTCTCATAGGTATGAACAATTTACAAGAGCTCCGGTAAGGCTCGCATAGGCTATGGCTCTGAGCTCATCTGGATCTGATAAGTCCAATCCGCTTACTCCGGCTCTGCTGGTGCAATTAGGAAGATCTCTCTCACCTGGTCCGCAGTACCTCATTCATTCCTCTAATTAATCCCATGTCTGGAAACGGCAACAAAGGAAGAAAAAAGAGGATAGGCAGACAGAGGCGAAGCGGCTTACCTTTCATTCCAATATGGCCTGCGACTTCATCTGAATCTGGATCTTCCTCAGAAATTGGGATCGGCCACTCATCTGGAGTATGTCACTTGGTCTGGCCTGGCTGATGAAAGATCTCGTTTTTATGACCATCTTTCTTAAGCCAAAAGAGGAGCTTAGCTCTCATAGGGCTCGGCTATTAGAGCTCGAGGCTTTCTTTCGTCTATAAAGAAAAAATCTATAAATAGATGAGTCAGCGGACAAGCGTCGGCGCTTTAGGTCTAATTTCTGCTGCTTAGCTCAATGCGCTATCCAGATCTCGAATCATTGGAATTAGCTGTGCTTGTTTTCCGTTCTATTCTTCCCCGGTCAAACTGGTCTGGAATCAATCAGTAGTACGTCCCGCGCTTGATTGGCGAAGGAAAGCCGGGAATTTGGAATCTGGAATTTCGATATCAACTGCCCGGTCCTCTGTTGGTAACGATCTACGGTCAAGGGTCAATCGCTTTGGTAAATGAATCTGTCACGGATGCCATTACATTAGCTTAGTTGCTTGTTCGCGATCCCTTGTTTGAATTAGAGTCTTTCTTTCTCCCCTTCCCTTTGACTCCGATCGGACTTTCAGTCTAAATTGTCTTCTTTTCGCAGGTCTCAGACGATAAGACTAAAGCAAAGTCATCGTTTCATACAGACTTATTTTTTGTCAATCTCTAAGATATAAAAGAAAGAATCCTTCCGCTTAGAAAAAGATTGTCTTGATAATGCCTTGATGAGATTGTTAAAAGTTTCCTTTTTTATAAAGATCCTGAAAGTAAAGACAGAGTCCTGCGATTGAACAGTCTCGAAGTAGATAAGATTGAACATTGAGTCAGCGATGAGACCACAAACCCTTTCCTTTAAGGAATTTCCTATCTAAAGACCATGGAAAGTAGAACGTCAGAGATAGACTGAGGTTCTGCACTCCGGCCCTAACCTTTTCCGTCTACTAATTTGAGCTCTTCCTGTCGATCAGTGCGACTCCAAAATCCACATACAGAGAGAGCTGATGTGCCCTTATTAGCGCAGTTGCAATATCAATATATAGCGTAGTTGCAAGGCTTTCTTTCGTGAGCTAGCCTTGTTTGCTTCCTCTTTTCCTATCTGTTCCGGAAGTCCATCCAATCTCTGATTCCAGTCCATAACTTCCTTGAATATAGCTCCTCTTGCTCTTCTCTGGCAAGGATGTCACTTATATGGCCTGGCCATCTTTTCTTAAGCCTCGGGGTGTGTTAAAGTAATCTCATTAAGGGACTAAGGGTGGGCGTAGAGAGGGGGTAAAGACTAGGAGCAATTCCGTGTTTAAGGGAATTAGGTAACAAAGGACCCACAGAGCGGTAACAAGAGCAGTCAAAGAGAAAGTAGGATCAGAAGGCCCAGGGTGATTCCCTTTGGGTACGAAAGATAGCTATTCAAAGCATCTCGAAATTCACAGAAAGTCATCGACACAGGAACAGAGCTTCAAGCAAGATGTCCAGTAAGAGATGCTGACAGCAAGCATTCCATCGATCTTTGTCCCCCCATTCTGGCCTTTTGGACCGATATTCTTCCTATTTCCCTTTCAGGTGTGAAAAGAAGTTTTTGGTCTTTCTCTTCCCCTGCTTTGAGTGAAGTTTCTTGCTTCCCTTCCGCGCTTGCCTTACCTTCCCGCCTTAAGAAAGAAAGCCCGGATGGAGCTAACAGCCTATTTGTCATTCATCCCCATCTTCCTGCGTGTCCCCTTCCTCGTACAAAAACAATTTCATTGCCTTTGATGCGGCTCCTTTAACTGCTAATCTTATTCCACCCGAAGGCTAGTTAAAAAGTAATTGACGCATATGCCACAAAGAGTAGTATCTGAATCTGTATCTGATGAGGATACTGCTGCAGCGGCTGAGTCTGTGGTAGTATGAATTCATTCCCTCCTCGATGTAGAGAATTGTCCGCCTAAGAGAATCGCGAGTTTACTCGGAGCAGGCTTCCCCAAAGCCTTACAGTAAAGGGCGAAGCTCCTCTTCTTCTAATCAAGGGTAGCTCAGACGCCCTCTTCAGTGAGGTTTGAGGGAGGAAGGCATTCTTCACATCCAATTGGTGCAAGGGCCAGTTCCGGTTGGCTGCAAGAGATAAGAGAACTCGAACCGAGGGAGAGTTTAGCTACCGGAAAGAAAGTCTCAGCATAATCGTTACCTGGGATTTGAATGTAGCCTTTGGGCCACTAGACAAGCTTTCAGCCTCTCAATTGTCCCATCAGAAAAGAAAAGTCAATTTTCAATCAACTGATGAATGCCGTCAATCCAATCCACTTTCAATCAATCGACGACTGCTCCTCTTCCATTCTGAACGTCTTAAAGTGTACCATTCAGAAAATATAGGGTTAGAGGGCGCTCTGAAGAGGAGATTTTAAAAAAGGATTCCCAATTAATTAGTAGGGGAAGACCCTTATTAAATAACTTAGCTCGAACGTCCAGAGTCAGATGCTTAACCCATGCCATCCCTTTCAGCCTTAAAAAGTGTTATCCCATAATCTATCATTCTCATAAATTCCCCAAAGGGCCCCGGGCTTGACAAGTTCAGCAAAACCGTAGAGAGAGCGGGCTACACCTAGCTTAGCCTATCAAATATCCGATTTAAAAAGAGCTTGGATTGCTGCTTTTCCTTTATAATATGATAACACACCAGCTTTTAGATGAGAGAGAGTATTCTATAAAGCAGGTTTATAGAATAGCTTTCTTTCTTTTTATTATAATACCTTCCAAAAGATTCTGACGGAAGGGAAGAAGATCTGTCTTTCCTTTCGTTTTTGAATGATGGAAATAGAACGTCGAGACTTGCCTCTTGGCTACTTCAAAGTAGTGGAAGGAAGTGACCCGCAGAGGCTTCTTTAGATCGTTTCACTCGTGCTTCTGTAGAAAAGAAAATCCAACTATTCTATAGCCTCCCCTTGGCGCGCACCGCACCCCTCGCTATGTTCTTAAACAAATGAGACAGCACTCGCTCGTAAACTCACTCCTCTCTTCCCTTCGACTTGTCTAGGCTTCATCCCCGAAAGATCAACTGGCGCAAGACAAGCACACTCGTCGGCAATCAAGATAAGGAACCATCGAAGAGGAAGGAAAGCGCTGTTGTAGGCACTGGTCTTTGAGATTAGAAAACGAACTCGTATTCGGGATCGGTTGGTAGCAAACAAAGGAAACCGGTTCCGTGGGGGATGGAAGTGCTTTTGACCCTTTTTATTTCATTACATACTCTCGTTCTATGAACCAACTGGCGATCAAGTGGAAGGAACGAGGCACTTCCGACAAACCAATATCGAAACTATTTCATTGATCCATCGATCTTTATGCGGAGGAGTGATATTTGGAAACGTCTTCAGTTCTTTAATTCATTCCGTGGCGCGAAATCCATCATTGGCTAAACAATCATTTGGTTATGCCATTTTGGGCTTTGCTCTAACCGAAGCTATTGCATCGTTTGCCCCAATGATGGCCTTTCTGATCTCATTCGTATTCCGATCGAACTTTTTCTACTTTCGGCCAAAAAACTGGAGGTTTTAGAGAAAGAAGAAAGCATTGGAGGAGCTACTCCCAAAAAATGCTAGTAGTTGGGGTAACATTATACCGCCTGCGGGTTCCTCAACCTAGTAGGGTTGGTTCCAAACCTTGAGACTTGAAAGGGGGTGCCCTCGCCCAGAAAGATAAAGAATAAGCGAAAAAGTACTACTATCGGCCCCACAGATAATATTTGAAAAGAAGAGGGAGCTTAACGACCGATCCTGTAAACAAGCGAAGCTATCAAGTAAGGCAAGCTATAGCAAGGGAGGGAGTTAAGAATTTTAGTAGTGATAGAAAGGAAGCACGGATAGCGAGTTGTTATTATAAAGTCTCATGTATATAAACAATACCGGCTTCAAAGGAAGTCCGTCCTGCAAGTTCATGATTGATAGCTGTCAGGTAAGTAAGGGTCCGAAGGAGGTAAGGCTAGCACTGATTCTCTTGTCTAGTTGTGATTCTCCGGGATTCCATCAAGAAAAGAATAACCTTCTGCTCCCATACCTTACCAAAGTAAGGAAGTACAACTAGTTGTTTAGTTCATTAAAAATAGTAGGCTGGGTATGATTAGGATGTTGCTTCTTTCTCCCCTCCGATCAGGATCTGCCTTAGCTTTAAGCCCGGAAGTCACTGAACTCTATATCTCTGGAACCGAAAGAGGGTCAACCGGGTCATGAGCTGCCTTTCGAGCTGGGAGAACTAAGGCATTTCCCTACTCTGAATCTATATCTCGAACCACAGAAAGCGTAGTCACAAGAACTGAAAACAGCTGACCAAGTCAGTTCCTTCTTGGCTACTGATGCCATCCCTCCGTCTAATTGGATTGGCCTATCGGTGATAGAGACTCTTCCTGGTGAGTTGCCTACCAGGTAGCAGCCAATAGCTTTTACCTAGATCATTTCCCTTTAAGGGGATCTACTACTTATATAAAGATAGGACCAAAGTCAAGTGATTCAACTCAAGCACGAACCGCTACCCCCTCTTCTCCGACTTCAGCAGAAAAAACTCAAACAACTCATTATCTCATGTCAACAGCGCATTCGTTCACTCAAATAGCGCATTTGTGAGCTCCAAGTCCAAGAGCCTATCCGGTACGAGAAGTTAAGGGTGAATGTGAATTTCTCTTCTTTAGCGAGAGTCGAATAGCCTCAACTTATCAGTCGAGCTACTTCGTTCCAAACGGAATTCCTAATTCTTAGACGGATGAGACTGATCACACCTCATCGTTGAAAGAAGGCTTAGACCAAGAATGGAAAAGGGCACAGTTATAGATAGACAGGAAAGAGCCAGAAATCGTAGACCGGAACTGCCCTCGCTTCCTTAAGCCCTAACGCCCATTATAGGATAGGTAAAAGGAGTTCGATGATCTTTCCTAGAGCTTCCTGCTGCTCTTATTACAGCTTCCCTTCCGCACTTGGCTTACTGTTACTGAAAGCGCTGACTCAATGGCAAAGCCTCATGCCTGCCTGTATGTCTTTATTCCCCCTTTGATTTGATAAGGGCTCTCTTCACTCCCGGAACTCCCTTTCAAGAGGGTTTAGATCCATATCTGGGATTTCCTACAGCTGAACACTGACCATACTTCTTTGGTGCACATCGAGTTCGATTCCAAAGTCCCTTCTGCAGCCTTCTTTTCAGACTTGGATTTCTGGACAGCAGACACCCATTGATCAGCAGGTGGAATGGGGACCTTAACCATCCTAGGTTTCTTTGGAAAGTTAGGCATCTTCCCAAACACAAACATTGCCAGCTGATTTGGTGTAGGTCTTCTGCTCTGGAAGCTCCGAGCCCGAGACTGTCTCTGGACCTGGGTTATGAAGCACAAGTATACTTTCCCAAGCTCTAACAAAAAAGTATAAAAAAACGATTCGAAAGCCAGACCCTCTTTTTTTCAGAGGCCTAGCTGACGCTTTTCTTTGCCTTTCGTCTTACTCTTCTCTTGACTGGACTTTCGGTGCCTAGCTCTCTATTTTCAATTGAAAGGTGTGCCCGCTGCTTCTATGAGTCCTAGGGTGAAAATAAAGATATGGGAGCTGCTCGTTTTCCTTTGTTAAGAACTACAATTCCCAGATTGGTTGATGTTTGAAGCATAGTTCAAGATCCCTATCAGGTGAGTGCCGAGCCTTTTGATTAGCCGCATTTATTCATTCTAAAAGTCTGGCCCTGCTCTACTACGATAAGTTTCGAGCCTGGGAAAATCACTCTTTCTTTACGCTATTTGAAGTTGGAATATTAAAGGCTAGAGGAAGAACAGTCGACTCAACTTGAGCCGTTCTCGTTTGAACAAGAGCAAAAAGAGCTGATGAAAGAAGAGTGACTGATTCAACAAGAGGTGACACTTTCCCTGGCAAAGCTCTCGAAGAGAGGGAACATGCCACCTGGAAAAGACCTCCAAGGCAGAGATGAGACCTAAAACCAAGTCCTTTCCGGCCGGCTTCCTTGAAGCCTTGATCGAGCCTTCGGAGTCTCCAGGGACGGACACGTGCGTGTCCTATATGCTTTATACATGTTCGGTCTTCCCTTATTCCAAGGACTCGGCCAAGCTCCATTTAGAGTGGTCCCATTGAGTATGCCATAGAATGAGGTAGAAGGCACCTAGCGCCATTGGACCAGCGAATATCTCATCTGAAGGATAAGAATCGTACTCACGAGCAAGAATGAACCCGAAATGATGAAAAAGAAGAAATTACAACCAACCAAGGAAGTACTACGCAAGGTGTCTACGCTGGCTCCATATCTCCTTCAATCCTAAACCCGGGATCTCCATTCGGACGGTTCGACCCTACTTACACCCTTGAATTGGAAGAAAAAGAGGAAGTCGTCCTGCCCAGAATGCACTCCTAGAAAGGCTCTCGTCCCTATTCGTTTAATTGCCCAACCCGCTAAGATCGAAAGAGACCCCTAGTTCTAGCTATCGATGAAAGGCTGCCTTACTAACTTAGTCCCGATCGATATGATCCATGGATCAAAGACGCGATCTCTTAATTCTCTTTTTTCATCAATATGGGTCTGCTTGGCATCCCGGTTAGGACAGATTGGGTAGTTCGGGCCGTATTGTATTGAATTCATCCACTTTGAAGCTTCTCCTTGTCGTTCTAGTGCGGGTTTGAGCTCATATTCTTTCATTTCTCAATAGGACACGTTCGGTCCCATTCCGCTTCATTGCCTTTCTCAACTCAACTCTCGTGGCACTGGCCGTAACATCAAGATCTGAAACTCGAATAAGGGAAAGTCGCACAGAGATATTGGTTCGAATCCAATTCATGATTCCAGTTCAGAAGGACTTCATTCAATCGAAGTTTAGGATGGAGCTATCACTAATAGACAGATGGGATTGTTTGCAACAAAGTGTCTATATAGCAAGGGCTCTTGAAACTATATCCTATAGAATAGGGACTCGACCAAAGGCTCAGCCGAAAGAGAAACTTTCTCAGTCGAAGGAGAAACTGAATTCAAATCTCACTTTAAGACGGTTGTTAGCCGTCTCAGTAAGGGTAGTGAGCAAGTTTAGGTTTAGGAATAGGAAGAATTCTTAGGAAGCGAAGCAACCTCTTCTCTTTGCGTGACTCCTTCTTAGGGCGTGAAAGCATTCCATCGGGCTTCCCGCTGAAGGATGTGTTCAAGTCGCTTCTTTTCCGCTTTCAAGCTGAATCAAGTGGGGAAGATGGGAAGTCCAGGTCAAGGTTGATTGATTAGTTCTGTGGTCAGGTGAAGGAGAAAGATTAGCAGCTTCTTCTATAAACGGAATTTTTTACTTGCCATGCCAATAACCGGATTGGATCACGATCCAGTACTGTAGGAAGAAGGAAAATCTCTTATATGAATAGGATTCAGTGCTCAAGTCGTCCAGTCCCGAGTGGGGAAGATTGCTTCTATCCGTCAAGCATTGGAGTCGTGCCTGAATCCTTTGTTCGTTCTTCTATCATCTGCACTTGCCTTCCTCAAAGGAAGAAATAGTGAAAGTAAGTAGCTCACGGGGCAACGAAGCCAGTGCAGAAAATTCCTTTTCCGAATGAAAGGCAATAGGGGACGTACCCTAAGGAAGAAGGAAGCAAGAAGGGAGGATTTTCTTTACTTTACCGCTAGAACCTTTCTTTCACGAGTGAACTCGGGCACGAGCCTACCTTGTAAGAACCAAAGAAGGGGTACCGGCCTACCTACCATTACCATTTAGGGAATGAACCGAGTTAGAGGCCTATGCTTCCTTTACCGATAGCCGACCCGAGATCTAAGGTTAGTTAGTTTTCTTTTCTCCGTCCGGTAATCTAATTTCTTTACCGATAAGAGCTAGCTCAAGTAAGCGTAACGGCATAAGAGAGCAGGAAGAGCTTACTATCATAGCAGCACATACAGAGTGCCAGTTCCGTTGGGTTCCCATAGCAGAGAAAAAGAGCTATTCCAAATCGAATGAATATTAAATCGAATAAATAAGGGGTCAGGAAGTCCAACCAGACTACGGCTACGGCTCCAAGTGAGGAGGGCGTCTTTTTTCTTCTGATTAGCAGTGTTGAGCTGGGATCGGTCTCAAGCTATCGGGATCACTCCCAGCCATAAGCAATCCCCTTACTAAACTGCTACCACTCCCGGCACACTTGCTATACTTTTGCTGCTGAAAGCTCCCGATCACTCTTCACTCTATTTGAGGGATTTTATTCAAGGGCCGAGAAGAAAGGTTATGAAATGCATTTTAAGGTAAGTAAGGTTAAGGTATTGGTCGACTTCAAGGAGAGGGAACAACCACAACGTTACGCCCCAACAAAACTAGATGTCGGAAAAGAAGTGAGTATTACACCAAGAATTGACAAGCGGATGAGTTTTCTATGTTGTCTGTCGGTGCGCTCATTCCGAATTTCTTTGTACCGCCCAGAAGAGCACGAGAGAAAAGCGGATCCAATACCAAGACGCCCAGAACTATCACTTAATACAAGAATTAAACCAAGGGAACTCCATGTAAGGAAACTAGCATTCTATAACTGGATCACTGAGAACTAGCACTGAAACTATAGGGATAGTGGCAGGAGCATAGTAAGAGGTCTTTGCTGCTTTACTGCTTGACTTATAGCTTGAGCGTGGACAGCATTATCTTAGTTAGAGTCGCTAGCTCTTCTCTCTTTGCCCTTCCCGCAACTCAACTCTTCATTCTTGTTTCGCTGTGAATGGTATAGCTCTTGTGGCTAGCTCTTGGTCCTTTAGTAAGGGAATGGGTTAAGGAAGCGAGTCACCCTCTGAGAGGAAGAAGAAGCCCTTTCTCTCTTGTTTAGCCAAATCAGCTTGGGCTTAGACGGTTGGTTTTGCTGCTGATCCTTTCCCCGTGTTTTAACCATGAAATATAACAAAAGGCGGGTACTCCTGATTCCAATCTCTTGAGGAGCTTAGAGGGGCAAGCGTTGGCTAAATACCAACAACTCCTTATCACAGCTGAGAGGGAAATCGGCATCATATCCCAATGGGAACTAAGAAGAGTGGGCCAAAAAGCAAATCCTCTTTTTTATATATAACCTATGGGTGGATGAGGGCTCCCTTGTTGCTCGTTTTTAAGACAGATAAGACAGCTCTGGGAAGCACCTATCTTTCTTGAATTGAATTACGCGTGAATCCCTATTTCGAAAGGTAAGAGGCCGCTTGCATTTGCTTTCTTTCATGAGGGGCTATAGCTTCTGCAGCCAACTTCGGTGGGCAGTTTTCTCTTCACAGAAGCGGCTCTCCCCATGTTCTGGATTCTTTATCTTGGCCAGTGCTGATGACAAAGTCTGCGGAGTCAAAAGTTCGCTTCTTGGAAGTGAGGCTTTGTCAAAGGGCTTTGGTGGGTGAGGGTTTGGAGAGTGCAGTCTATGATGTGTTATCAAGTCTTAATGGAATTCTACAAAAGGAGTCCAATTCGATCCATCTTTTGCTGGATGGATTTGGCGCCGTGAAAGAGGAGGGGTCAACATGGGATTTTCTACTGGGCACTAGGGGACGCTATGAAAGAAAGAAAGGCTTTAGAGCAAGATTGGGACACAGAGGATTTCCTTTCTTCCTGTACGGATGTCATGGACAGTCTTCAATGAGTTCTCGAGGTTCTCTTTTGAGCAGTGATGTTCACTGAAACAGAGACTCTTTCATCTTTCCGATTTCCTTGTTAACCCGAAGGCGAGCGAGTGAATGCTTTTCCTCCGTGACTTATGCGTAACCAGTGGCTTTCTCTGGGAATGGACTATAGGCCTATGAAGCCTTGGTCTAGAACGGGTATCTCTTCAATAAGATAAGAAGGTTTTGATCTACGAGAGTCCACTACAGTGAGTAAAAGATGGAGACTCAGCGATGCATCCCCTGGTGGGTACTATCCTCTCCCTGTGGATGAGGGGAAGTTCCAGGCTCATGGAATGCTTGCTAGGTCTTAAGGATCGCTTAGGGTGTCTCTACTGCATCCGATAATGGGTCTTGTTCCTAAGGGACGTCCTCAACTTAGAGAGTATCCTGTCTTTTTGCTCTTGGTTGGCCTGAAAGTTCACCAACTAACCCAACAACTTCCTCTCTTTTTAAGAAACCTAGGCGAATCAAAACCTGCTATCGGAAAGCACCTATTAAAGAAGAGGGACTCGATTAAAGGACTCATACAAGACTTATTCCAGACCCATCCCTTTGCATGCTTCTAAGGCTCGAACTCGTCACTAAGTACGAGTGCTCTAAAGCAGGAGCTATTCCCGTTGTTGTTGTGCTTTCATGGGGGAGAGTATACAGGAATCTTTCCCTTCCCCTTCCCGTTCATCTGGAAGGCCCCAGCTATGGGTCATCTCATTCCTGGCAGGCTCTATTTGCATCCTCCCTACAATCACTTGATGCCCACTATCAATGAGTTATTAATAACCTAGTTAGAGGAAGGGATTAACTAGTAACTAGTCTCTAACGGAACGGCTAAGCCCAGCAAACGAACCTTCTCCTAACTAATTCAAACTAGCTGAACTTTCCTAACCCTCTATCTTTCAGGCTAAGACCTGACTTGCCTCGGGACATGCCCTATCTTGTTCTAACTAAGGCTAAAGTCCTTCTATTCTAAGGCTTTGTCTCCTCCTTTATTTAACTTCCTAACATTCGTCTTTTCGTTCGTTATATAGCGATAATAGCCCATTCATCCGTTAGTGATTTCTTGCTTGCATTCTATCTTTCTTTGTACTTCCAAGCTTGGGCTTGTCATGTCTCATGCTATGAATAGCTTGTGCTTTGGTTCATCTCACTGCTTACTTACTTGACCAGGCCCGCCCTTGCTTTTGCTCTAATTTCTTTAGGGAAAGATGCCGACACCTTGAAGCTGGATTCTCCGCCAGATCTCTTAGTTGGACTAGATGAGGAAAGATAAGCCGTAAGCTAAAACCCTTACTTCCTTTCTTTTCAAAAGGCCCTTTTCATCATGATCGCGGCAGCCCACGACCAGAAGATTTCGAACCTTAGGCGGAAAATGGATTATTTGATATTCGCATGACCGGATCGAGAACAATAGAATATAATAGGTCGAGACTATGGACTCGAGAACAGCTCCAGCCTCGTGGGTCTCCAACCCTACCTACTGCTTTCGCCCTCAGATCTGACCTGGGACTTGATCCAGAAAGAAGAACCGAAGTAAGCTATAAGGAGAACGGGAAAGAGAACTCCGACAGACTCCGTGCCTCAACCGAATCCGAGCAACCGGCAAAAACACAAACGACTGGACTTTGCTTATCAGATATTTGATTGGCACGGAACACACCCGCCCCCCGACGGAGACAGAGACGTCCGTTAGATCCACGGCTTGCCCTCTTCGATGGTGAATTAGATAAATGGTCGGGACTCCTTAACACCCCTTTACTTAACTTACCCGTATGGATCGATCCGTAGCTTTGGTAGGCATGTTGGCGGTGCGCTTCGTCGGGTTCGCTATCTGTCGGTAAGCGTGGACTAATGAACAATAGCAGTGGAATAATTCCCATTTATCCAGTAGGGGCTCTCTTTCCTCTGTAGCAAAGATCACTTGGAGCGAGTTGCATTACCATAGGAATATTTATTGAAAGTAAGCTTTCCTGCTTCTAGGATGCTTCATAGCGAGGTATGATCTCACTCCCCGGGTGGGTTGGTATTCGTCTTCATTCACTACCATCCTTCCCCACCAGAGGGATTGGTTAGCCCAGGGTTTTAAATATCAGGTTCAAAAGGACTTAGATATTGTCTGTCTACAAAAATCATAAGAGAAGAAAGCTGCTAGCAGTAGCCTACGGGATGAGTTTCAATACTTGTAGCGAACGAGTGTCAGACTTTACGCGAGAGAAAAAAAAGAACTAGAGCAAGAGAAAAGAATGAACACTCGTAGCCTTCCGGTCGAGTGACTACGTTCCTGGTTCGTACTTTCCAGACTATTTCATTCCTGGACAAGGCATCCATTAGTGACGACTGGGCAAGGCATTTATGCCAATTATCCCGGTTTTGAACTTATCTCGTGCAGCAGGAAGCATGAAAGGAGGAAGCAGCTGAAGAACGGCATTTACTATTCGGATTGATGAAAATAGGATTCATGCCCAAAAGAGGATGCTCTATCCGCTCTCGAAGCAGTCGTAAGGTAAGGTTGGTTTTTACGTAAGGCTTAGCGCAGCCCTTTAGCCTGCTTTTCCTTGAGCCTGTTACTAGACCGGAAGCCCTGCAAACATTCCATGTAGTACCTTAGCCTTCCGGCTTTTCGAAGTCAGCGGCAATGCCTTCTTCCGTTAGTAAGTTGTTTGACCTCTTCACCCTACGCAATTCTAGAAATCCTTTTTCCTTCAGCAAGGACTATTCGTTGACGACTTCAGTTCCCCATTTATCTTTCCCGAAGGTGAATTCTCTAGCTTGTTTTTCCTGTTTCAGGTGAGGATGCTTAATCATACAAATTACCATATGTAAACGCCCTCAGGACCGTATAAGCGAGGGTATGGTGAGTTGCCCTATATTGGGCTAGGGACTCTATTCTTGGGGAAGGGAATAAGACTAGCTAAAGTAAAGTATTCTTTGAAAAAACTGCTTTTTCTTGTCGATGCTGGCCAATCGTACTCAAATAGCTGGCATTGATTCACTTCACAAATCGAGTGAAATCCTGGACCAGTAGCAGCCTCTCGGAAGAGTGAAGCTTATTAAACTTATTAAAGCTGTTCTATTCTCTATTCAATCCTATTGGTATAATATGTTCCCCTATGAGAGTGGTTAATCATATTATAAAAGCTTCTTGTGGAAAGGTAAAGACCTTAAATGAAAGGGGCTAAAGTATCTTGGGATAAAGTGACCTACTAATGAAGTGAAGGAGGCTGGGCTAGGTTGTCAAAGGGACTCCACCTGGCGTAATATAACAAGTGGAAAAATAACATCTGCCTTTAATCCGAAGGGGCTGACACCGAATTCACCCGGGGGAAACCTTAGGAGACTTCTCTTTGGAAACGGGGAAGGAAGACGTCAGTAAACCGTATAGCTCAAACTGGCAACTCGAGCAATGCCACAACGAGAAGGGAGGGTGAACACTGATGATCGAAACATCTCCTTCAGTGCCTGGTCAATCATTAAAGAAGAGGAGCGGACCTACGTCTAGAAGAGAATCCCGACTAAGCCGATGGGAAAGGTATAGTTACGTGTGAGAACTTGTATACTACGGAAATCACATGCATTAACATACCAACTTGAATCGTTTCCGGAATGTCTGTCATCAATTGAACTCCTAACTGACACCAATCTGTACTCTCGCCTAGCTCTGAACGAGGAGAAGCGGGCAACCCACGTATGAAAGATCGGAATTCGCCTGGCCGGACATCCAATACATTTCGAGATCACAGTACTGTAGGCTACGAAGCCAATCTCTCTAAATGAGGTCTCAGGTCCGGTGGGCACGGAAAGGCTGAAAATACCAGCCCACCTTCATCAGTGCTAATCTAGATGAAGAAGATCGCGAGGAGTTAATAGCTTTGCTTAACACATCGAATTTGACAGCTTTCCTTAGCTTGGCACGCAATAGACGGAATGAGTAGGGTATAGCTCTGAGTCTTATTAATAGTAGTAGCGGTCTGACTGTCTTTCTGCCTTGAGAGATGCGAAGAATGGCTATTTTTCGTACCCGGGATGGGACTTTCCTTTCTTCTTGACGGCTTGGCTTAGAGCTTGAACGTGGCGAATGCTAATACAATAACGAGAGGGGCCAGTGATGAGTGGAACTTGCGATCGGTCAATCCTCATTCACACGTTCATCCGAGCATCACATCAATGGGTCGGAGGGCTCATAGACGGACGCCTTCACTCGGATTTCCCATCGGTTTGGTCTTAGTCCAGCATGAACCACATCCAGGCATCCCATACGCTTCCCAAGGGGATCTTTCCGTATGGCCCCAGCCTCCGCATACCGATCAGCGGATGACTCTGATTAGGATTCTTCCGATCGACAGACGATTGACGAACTTGAAGCTAGCGCATCAACAACAAGCTCCAAGAAAGATCATCCCGTTTACGAATCATAAGGACAAGGACCTTTAGATGAAACCCATTTTTGGATCAGTGAAGAATGTATTAGAAATTCGGTGTCCAAGTGAAGTGAAACGACGCCATCAGAAGCACAACAATGATCTCTCAAGTCGTCTTCGAGGTCTAGGCTATCCGAAATTGGGGTGGTTTACCGGGAGGGTATCACCACGCAATGGTGCGGGAAAATGGCGAGGTGTTGCTATCTGCTGGTGCCATTGGAAGTCCACAGTTACTACTGTTGAGTGGCATTGGTCCTAGGCCTTATCTATCATCTTGGGGGATTCCTGTGGCATATCATCTTCCATATGTGGGGCAGTACCCCTATGACAATCCTCGAAACGGTATCTCAATTGTACCGCCAATGCCACTGAAGCACTCATTGATACAGGTGGTTGGCATAACTGAGGTGGGGCTTATGTTGAAGCAGCTTCAAATGTTATCCCATTCGCATCCCCTCCTCCTTCTGTTTTCATTAGGACACCATCTTCACCTCTTTATCTCACAGGAGGAATTCCTGAAAGCAAAGAGAAAAGGGTCTTCTTCTCTAGTGGTCCCAGCGGTCTAATAGGTCTTTCGACCCTTAATTCCAAGTTCTATATTGAAATCCCATCTGCTTCTTCTTCGATACGGATCTCCGGAAAGAATTGACTCAAGCCAAACCCTCGTCGTATTCACAAGACAAGTTTAGGAAGTAGCCACTCCTTTTAACCTATTTTTAAATTGAAAAAGAGGAAATGAACTGGATTGAATCTAGCTAGCTCCGGTATCTGTGTCTTACTTCCAGAAGCCGGGCCCTTATAATAGTGATAATAGTGAATGTGCTCATCCCTTGTTCGCTAACATAAACTAACGCGCATCCGTTTTCTTGCTGGATGCGCTTTTTCTTATTAGATAGTTGCTCTATTTCCTGGAGCCTGAGACCACCGGGACTAGCTTACGACGGGACCTAGCTTGCACAACAGACGAGAAAGATCACAACATCTGTGGAACTATTGAATCACAGGAGAAAGGTAGATATCAATATGTATTACGCTCATCACTAACTATAGGTCCTTGAATTCTATTTCATGAGATAGCCTGGTATGCCATCTGACTTTCACACGATACCGTATTTGAAATCTGCTTCTAGCCAGTGCCAAAACCTATAAAAATAAGGGATTTTACTAGTGGATTTGGATACGATCTAAGGTATGCGCCTATGTCTTTCCCCCGCAATTCAATAGCGCGTAAGCTGCTAGTCCATAGAAGCTGGTCCCCATCTCTGTATAGGGCTCCATATAGGAAATGGCGTAACTATCTCATCACTTGTTTGGTTTACGCGAGGAGGGGCTTCGGGCTTAGCTAAAGCTTTCTCCCGTTGTTGCTGGTCTGTTCTCTCAATCGGGGGAACACGAACTCGTAACTCTTAGCAGCAAGTCCTGTGCCCTACTATCAAAGCAAAGGGCCTCCCAATAATTGGAACAAGAACTCAAACCTCCTAACTCTTCGAAAAAAGTCCCCCTTCTTGTTTTAGTGCCGAACTCCTAATCCTGACAACAGGAACAGAAGAAGAACGCTTCTTAGCCTCAAGTATAGCGGTTCTTTCTTCTCTCCTCTCAATTAGATCTCGAACACATAAAACAAGCCCCTAAATGCTAAGCTAAATCCGACTAATGAAATCTCCCGTTTTGGCCCTCGAGCGGTCCTAAAGGGGCTTGAAAAGCGATTATAAAGCCGCTACCTTCTATCCTCTGATTCGGGATGTTTTACGAAATCCACTCTTTTTCTCTTTAGAAAAGGAAAGAGGTATCTACTATGTAAACACCTTTTCAAGAGCCCGTTTGTGGTACATTGCTTTCGGTAAGCACTAGGCGAATCACAAGGTTTGGAACCCTCTTATTTTTCAGTCTGATGATGTCTCCGACGTGGCCGAAAAAAAGTTTTTATGTTCTGTAAGCTTACAGAAGCGCCTTATGCTACATTAGAGAGTAGAGTGCCTCGTTATGAACGAAGACCCGGAGTCGGGGAGTACCCATCACTTAAACTAGGCATTAGAAGACCGAGAATTCCTTACTGAATTTCCCACCGTCTATGAGCTGCACCGGTTTATGTCACTTAACCGCCTGCTGTGGATGCTAAAACTTCTTCGCGGAGGCATCTTCCATAGGTAAGACCACTGATGTTGCTAAATCAGGTCTTCTTGCTTAAAAAAATACTGTGGAAATTGATGTCGCTTCGTCAACTACTTAAAGCAATTTTCCTTGTTCTGGTATTGAAGGTTTTCGTCCCTGGGAAAGAGAAGAGGAATTTTTTTTCTTTGATTGACAACTTTTCCGGCTCCATAGAAAAGGGTCTACCAACTCCTAATATCGATCACGAAGCCCAGAATATGGATTCATATCGTGACTGCTTCAACGGCACGGCAGCTTTAGCCTTCCTGCCCTAACCCGACCTCTTTCTCCAACTTTCTTTAAGACTTCTACCACAGAATAAACTTCTTACAGCTTCGTATTCCCGGGTAGAAGTAGCGGATTTATTCAGAATATCAATATTGGTTAAAGTATTCTAAGCTCTATGTAAGCACTTGGCCTTATGGAGGAATGCTTGGATAGAGCCGAATCTGATTGGGCTGAAGAAGGAGTATGAGCTCCTGCAAGAAAGATGTTTCATGTTCATTCCTATCTTCACTCTCCGGATTCCTTAGGAAAACTGAAATCAAAGGATACTGTTGAAAAGACTTCTACCATAGAATAAACTTCTGGAAGTCTCTTATTCATTAGATAGAATGGGAAGTTCTAATTTCAATAATTTAGTCTTTTTGAATTGTCCAAGTCTTTTCCTAAGGGAATGAATTTTGTCATTTTCAAAGTACTCTTTATTTCATTCTAATGAAGAATAAACTTCTTAAAGGTTTCTTTGTCGAGCTCACTTTCGAGATATTCCCTCCCTAAAGCCGGTACTCATAATCCGCAAAGTATGTCCTCCTGGCTAAATGCGGCATGCCCCATAAAGGAACTTTGTCGTGAATCTCATCCCTAGCCCTGCAGCAAAAGACTAAGACAAACTCATCCGAGAAAGAGAGGGAAATTCCCCCTTTCTTCACAAAGCTGTGAACTTACTGACACACTCCGGCTATAGCCCGCTGGAAAAAAACTTTCTATTATTTTATTCTATTAGTAAGTAGCGGAAGAGCTGCTTTAGGGATCTCTGTTTAGACTTTCTCCGAATTCTTTAGCTTCAGGTGTTGGAGAACATAACCTATTCTTCTTCGGAAGTGTCCCTATTTGTGAGTTGGCTGACACCAGTGTCTCGTAAGCGTGGGGGGCTCAATTACATGACCTGTCTCCATCCGCCTTCTTCTGCTTCTGCTACTGGATTTGCTTGCGTGGGTGCTGCGACATAAGGAAAACTTTAAGAATGGGTAGTTTTTTAGGATTTATACTTTGATGGGGATTTAGGGATAACACATGCACATGAATAAGCAGAAGCAATCGCGGGCAGAAGACTCAATAGCATTGGAAAAAGTACAAACACAACAGAATACGAATTCATGAATACGGATTAGATGGTAAAGTTGTAGCTAATCAAAGAAGAGGGGACTAGAACTGTGTCAAGATGGAAGCTCGATAAAGGCAGGCGAATGGGGCCTATACCTGAAAGCACATAAGCTCGCTTTCCAAGACTTGGAATGCTAACTAAATCGAAAGCAAATGGAAGGCTGTAGCACCCGGTGAACTCACACTTCGCCATATTTCAAATAGATTCTCCTTTCGAAAAACCTCCACTCCAGTACGTATCGCAGATGTTGCACGTGCTCGGACCACGTCTTGCTGTAGACAGGGATAGAATCTGACTACACAACCAAGAAATCAAATCCTAACAAAAGGGTCGCCTCATTCACGACTCTAATGAATGTCGCCGGGGCATTGCAGAAAAGGTTCAGACCATCCCTCAGTCCTTGCCGCGTCTTGAAAGCCGTCTCCCAGACAGATTCTTCCCAGATGACGACTAGACTAAAAAAGTGGCCACCAACTAGGTCATTCCATCGGGTACCACTAAAGCCCTCAGTCTTTTCTTCAGAATGGGCTATTGGCTTGATAAATGGGCCTAACAAAGACCCGAAATCTGGAACTGAGAAAGTTCTTCCTTTTGGCTCTGAAGATCGGAATGGAGAATGTGGATGGGAAGGTCTAAATATCCTTTGTATTGGGCGAGATTCAGTCCTTTCTGCATGGATCCGTGGGGCGCCCGTAGGGATCGGTGCACACGGAAAGTGTTGCGAAAGGCTCAAAGAAAGCCCTTTTTGTCAGGATATGGTGGGATCTTGCCTCAAGGCTTGGGCAAGTTCTTATGAGACATAGAGATATCCCAATGCCGACCGCTCGGGCAGAAGATAAATGCTGCCCCCTTTCCCGTAGGTCGAGTTAGCTTGAGCAACTGAGTTTCCGTCCTTTGATAGTCTCAAGTGGCTTGAAGCGCCTTTTCACTTTGTTGGCTAAAAGCGGAAGAACACTGTCCGAGTGCTCCCCCGGTTTGAGATTGGCTTTAGGCTCCGCTTCCTTCCTTCGTTCGAGACTCCTTACCAGGACTTTAACCTAGAGGGAGTGTTTGCTCTGCAAGAAGAAATAGAGTTAGACTCAGTGTCCATTCATACTGGTGGGTGAAAGGGCTAGGCTACTTCCTCGCCGCCTTGGGACAAGGTTCGAAACTAGGCATACCCGCCATCTCTGTCAAACTCACGAAAATCGCCTATAACTAAGTCAATCGACACTCTATTGTAGTCCGGAGGTTCGAAGGTAAGGGCTCAGTTCGTTAGCGATGTCACCAAGGGTGGACGTAGTTCAGAAGGAGCTCACGATTTCAAAGTAAGCATGAATACGCCCCTTCCCACTTTCTTTTTTTTAGTCTTTCGCGCGGAACTCTCACCAACCAAGGCCCCTTAAGGCAGCGACGGGGCGCTACAAGTGCCAGATCCTACTAATATAGCTTGACTTTATAGAGGAGGTGGTTATGCTATGCTAGCCTTATTTCAGTTATCAAGGGCCGTGGAAAATCTTTAAAGGACCTTTCTCGTCTACAGCCCGAGTCACTCTGTACTATGATATTAGTACGTACCATTTGCCTTAGCGTTCGACTAATCACAATGATTGGCACGGCCGGGAGATGATGCCCTAAACAAAACCAACCTATCAAACTACTAAATTCCAATCAGACGGTGATCAGCCTTTCCTTTTCAATTCGCCATGGAAGAAAGAACGATTGTTTAGTCTCAACAACTAGAAAGAAATCCCACATAGAAGAAAAGGAATTGAAAGCTTCCGTTGACACAGAAGGGAAGCCAACCTAGAGAGGTGACACAGACCTATCAACGCGGTGGGAGGACTGAAAGAAAGCAGCAACATACGGGAAATTGAAATCCACTCTGATAGAATTCAGGATAACCAAAGTGAAATGTTACAAGAAGATCTACCACTTCAACAGTTCTACAATAAGGAAGAACAAATGATTTACAAAGGGAAGCGAGTCCACCCGGAATTGAAAAATTCGTAATCAGAAAGTGAGTCAGTGAAAACTCATTTCCAACCATAAATGAGGAGGAAGAGGATCGGTCGAAAATCCTCCACATCAGACCGAACCTAACCAAGTTCAGGTCCTTGCGAGTTATCTTCCATGATGACTGCACTTGTGGTGCATCAAAAAAATCTTGTATGTTTACCATGGGATCCAACCCCTTAATAAAATACCATCTTAAGTAGTTAAGCCACTGCAGTTCTTTCCTTCTAGTATAGGCTTTAGGCCGCATTATCAGGGATCACTTAAATTGGCTTACTTCGTACTGAATGCCCTACTGAGGGTCCCGTCCCGAGAGAACTCGCGATGAGCTCTTAGTAATTAGTCAGAACCGGGTCCAGCTAGTCTTTTCAGATCCTGCCTGCAAAAAAAAGGTTTAGTAAGCGCAGATTCCCTAGAAAGAAGAAGATCATATAAAGCATTTATCTTTAGGGGCGGGCATAGAACAGAGCTATACTTCACAAAGGCGTTCCATCAATCAAATCCCTACTTCTTTTGGTCTCGCTACGTCTCTTTCCTTTGTCCTTTGTCTTCTTACCCCTTTGGCTTCTTTTTCTTTATCTTTTTCTTGGGTGGGTTCTTAAATGGAGTTGAGCTGGCTACTAACGAAATTGCTTCAGTGATGCTTGCTTCATCAAATCAAAGATAGTTGGCAGGGTCAGACGAAGAGAAAGAGTCCACAGCTGTCCAGTCATAGTCAGTAGGAGCAGCTCCGGCACCTATTGTATTTTGACAGCGGTTTCACTCCTTGCCTCAGACCTGAGCTTTCAGGCTTCGAGCTCTGATCGTTAATCAGTAAATGATGGAAACATTATGAAAAGGTTAATCAATCATGAATGCGTCTAGCCACTGTGATCCGCTTCCTTGCCTTCAACCGGACCGGCCGTAACTGGGGATGAACTGAGCCTTGCAACTAAGCTCTGAACCCTGCTTGACCTAATCGACTCAGATCCATAAGACCTCAGACAGGAGATGTTCATGTTAAAACAAAAAGTAAAGTTATCGGATAATAAATAGTTTATGCTTTCTCTTTTGATGGTTCTTTCTCCTCTCCCTCTGGTGGAGTTCAATTACATCGAACCTCAATGGAAAAATAAATGGAGTGTGCGATCCCCTTTCATTGCCATTACCTGCCTTTCTATCTTAGCTACCATGCCCGGCGCCGGGGAGAGACTGGGAGTGCTTTCGAGAACAAGAAGACATGCACCGGGAATTCATCTGCAGAGCAGCTCCATTGCCTATCCTCTTTGTCCAAAATTCCTCTCCTTGCTCCCATCTATTGGAAAATCCACTCAGAGAATCAATATCAGATAATATAAGAATAGCTCCTCCGGTAGCCGGACTTTCATTCCAACTTTTTTCTGACCTTCCGGTTCTGAATCCGTAGGACACTTCTCTGTTCTCATGTATACCTACACGAGATCTCGAACTTGAAACGAAAGATCACTCTCCTCTTTCTTGTACCTTTCTCTCTATCCTGGGGCCAAACTCACACTTTCAGGAGCTATAGCATTAGGAAATTCTTATAGAATGCGCTGTGAGGGAGGGAAAGACTGGTGCTTGCATTCACTGAGTCAGGATAGAAATTATCAAGTGATGAATCCATTCCTTTCCTTCAGCAGGAGAGAAGGACGGGAGATAGGTTACTAAGAAAGGAAACCAATTCACAAGTGTACCTTTGAAGCAAGGGGACCGAGTGACAGACTTGGCTTGGAAAGAATACACTAAAAAGAGGGTTGAGCAGAACCAGTTTTAATCAAGGTAGGGTTGGGGTAGATAGACTCAATCTATAAAGATGAAATTTGAAATTGAAATGAGTTCCCCGACGAAATGCGATTACGGGCTAAGGATGGGACCAGTCCGCCGGTCGAGAGGCCAATAGGAATAAAATAGGTATGGCGCCCTATCTTTCAAGGAAGTCTGATCAAGTTCCAAGAAAGAAGGCTTCCAAACCTGATCTACGACCATCCCCCACAGCCTTTGTTTCGGGTTCGATTTCTTATGCAGTTAGGAGTGGGGCGTGCTAGCGGGAAGTCCGGTTATGAACATATATCAATCCCTCAATCAACCTGAGTATATATTTTATATTATTAGGACACGGGGCGATATTATAGTGCATCCATTCGCTCCTTGTTAAGACCCGACTAACTAAATGGAATCGAATCTCCTTCTTCTAGGCAACCGGGTCTGAGTCCCTGTCCCTAGTCTGAGTGTTAGTAGTTTCATTAGAGCAAGCTCCTCAGTGTTAGGGTTTTTACTTGCTTGCTTACCGGCGGGAAAGGACAGAGTTTCATAGTCTCATTCCCCACCAAGTGATAAGATAGAGACAACCCTGCCAACCAGTAGTCCCCAGCCAGTGCAAAAGCATAGGAATAGGTAGAGTAGATTAGATCTATTAAACACAAACAAGCAAGCCAGGCAAAGAAAGGAAGCAATCTACACTAGAGCGGGAATAGTAATCAAAGTCACCGTCAACAGGCTCTCCAACTCGTTCGTACCTTTCGTAACCTCGTTGGCTTGGATTCGTCTCCGTCCCAACTCTCTTCCCTTCGCGAACTCGTATGTCCTTTTCCCACTCCCCTCGCTCTACTAATTGGTATGATGACCAGTAAGAGGAAGCAACATAGTCCTATTAGCCAGAACACCCTAAACCGGCAACATCCCGATCACTTCCTCAGGAATAGGAGGCAATAATAGAGCGAATCTGTCAGAGAGTACTCCACCACGAGCTGCCAAAGCACGTTCAGCCAATCGTTTAAGCTTGGACGTAAGAGCGGAACCTAGATAGAAGGCGGAGCTTCGACTAGTTGAGGACTCTAGCTGTGGGATGATAGTAAAAAAGGAGGCTTCTTGAAATTGAAATTTAAGAACATCCATGCGGGTTGAAGGAATGAATAAAGGCAGCTTGAATGGCTATTTCTGCTGTTGTAGTAAGGCCAAAGGCGTAACCCTAAGTGAGAGAAGTGACCCAGTTGAGTCACCTGAGGGATAAGCTATGATGGCTTTTGTTCCCAGACCAGGAGTGAGTTGATGCCGAGAAGAAGCTGGTAGTCTTTCCTTAGCTAGGCTAGAAGGGAGAAGCCCTTAAGTATAAGTAGTAAGCCTTAGGGCAGTCACTTTCGGAAGGCCAAGAATCATCGATTTTTGAGTTTCCGGTGTAAGGCTCAAGACTAAGAAATGAAACTATAGCAATTCTTGTGATTATTGTTCACTCGGAGTTCTTTCTTCAACTCTGGGTTTCGAAGAGATGGGCCTTGAGCCTGTGATTGGATGCCCTGATCCCGGAGGAGCTGAATCTATATATTGCCTTTCAAGGCTCCTTACCTGGCTGGTGTCTGGTTGCTCCAGGTCCTCTGGCGGTTCGGAGGAAATGGATGATTCCGCCCGCCCTCTATATTCCTTCCTATCGAGACCTATCCCGGAAGTGAAGACCTACCAACCAATGGATGGAACCTGAGACACCGAGTCCAGGCGTCCCAATTCTGATATTCCTTTCCCTCCGTCATTAATGCACTTCTTTAGGAAGGAGCTGAGAGGCTTCGGACCGGGGTGATTTCGCGAGTAGATGGCCCGGCATTCAAGCAATCATTCTTTCTATCGGAACCTTCGAGACAGTAGAAGTCTGACCATCCCATCTTCATCTATCGGCTCAGGAGCATTAACAGGTACGGGCGGTCATGTCACTACTTCTTTCATCTCTTCCGCTTGGATAAAGTCCGGCCCCGCCCCGTAAGTAAGACAAATGTTCATATCGGGGAAGGCCAAGAGAGTACAAGTCTAGAACCGTCACTCATTAAGCATTGGGCAGTTGGAGATGTAGTAGGGCTCATCGGTCTTCATTCGATAGGCCATGCATCGGGCGGATTGGGTCGGACCTCCATTCTTCTTTCCATTCTACCGGTACTTGAGGCATTAGCTGAAAGGTCGTCCGAGGCAAGGAGAGCTTGTTGTTTGCAGGAAAGGGGAATGGTGGTGGAAAGACAGATGCAGGTTTTTCCTCTGATGGCTCGGAAACGGGAACAGGAGACCTTACGTTATTTCTTTCGGGTGCCCTTTTGACTCGAGGAAAGAAAAGTCCATTTTTCAGCACGAAATTGACAGACCTACGTTTTGTCGGTCGAATAGCCTTCTTGTGTGACCTTCCAAAGCCTGATTAATGCGCCTTAAACCCTTCACTAATAACCTGGCATAAAGCCGATGTCTCCAACACATACCAAGCCGAATTTGCGTAAGTAAACTACTTAGTTAGAGGCGTGGTAGCCCAGAAAGCCTTCCCTTTGATTGGAATAACCGGATAACTGCCCAAAGCACTACTAAATGAAAAAGGTGTCAAACAGGAATGAAATGGGATGACTGATTGATGGATACGTGCTAATATTCCACTCCTGAACGACTTGGTACTCCCTCTTTCTCTATGGATCGAGCATATGAGGTGCCACAGTCTCTTCTCTGCAGCCTATTATTACACTAGAAGTGATCTAAATTTCCTTCCTATCAGTCATGTTCCGATAATTTACTGTGACTCACTCGTGTCTAACTAAAGTGGCTATTGATGAGAAAGTCCTTTTGTATCTTTACCTGCATAGCTTGAATGAAAGCATCGCTTGGCCACCTATCTATATTCTCCGCCTGAAGTGAAGGCTGTCTCGGTTCTTTCGTGTCAAAGTGTGACTTTTAAAGTCTCACCTTTATTTATGAAATTCATTTCATTCCCAAAGCCACGGGCTTTTTATTCGCCCAGGTTAATAAAGTGGTAGTCCTCTTATGGGGTTTGAACCCTAGACCTGCCACTTCACTTCTACGATAGGTGTAAGCCCCTTGTCCTTTGACAGGCGTGCTTCCGAAGCTGCTGCTCGTGGTACTGTTTGGAGGCTTTCTTCGGGCTACCCGGATGCTTCAACTGCTTATGCTTCCTTCACCGTTGGGCTAGGTCCCCGCCGCTTGTAGTCATCTTCCCCATCTCCAGGCTCTGACAAGACCTCGTGCATTGATCAGCTGTGGGCACGTCCGGAACTACCAAGTGGGATTGACTCTGACCCGCCTTCTTTGAGGGCCCTTTTGCGTACCATTAGGAATTAGGCTTCTTGCCTGACTCTGTCTCTTGAAAGGTAGCTCTAGCCGTTGCTAGAAGGTGTATGGATTCTGACTTTGACCAATGGATTGGAATGCAAACGATCTATGACCTCTGAAAAAGATCCTAATCCAGGGGTTTTACCACATAACAATATAAAGAATGGAAGAAAACCCTTCAGTAAATATCTCGAAACCGCTTCTTCATGACTGAAAAGGCTACTCCGTGTGCAAAGAGCGAAGCCCTATCGTACGAGTGAAGCTCAAAGCAGGAATCGGCAGACTGCCTCTATCTAGATAGATTCTATGGATGCTGATCTGTCTCTTTATTGGACCAAAGAGTGGCTCCCCGCGGAGTTCGTTCCGATGCCTGTCGTGCCTTGCAAGATTGAGATATCAAGGCTGGTACCAAAGCAAAGAGAAGAATAAGAATCTAATCTCTGCCGCCCATAACATAAAGGGGCTCATTACTCGTTTTCGTATTGGATTGGGATGGGACTATCCATACAGGAATTCCCTTCTTCTTTCACTACTACTTTCTTTCAACTTTCAAGGCTTAGTTCGTAGTTGAAGGAAGGTCTCGTATCCCGAGATCTATGTGAAGAGAATAATCTTCGGTGAGTGAAGATTACACCCATCCCCGTCTCCTCTTTCCTTCCGATGAAGGGATTGACCATGAGCTTACAGTGCCTTGTAGAAAGCATAGCCTCATTGTTCACTCACTGATCTACGACTGATATAGGGCCTACCTGGCTCATAGAGACTCCGCCTAATAAGGAAGAGCTACTCTCTGAGGTTTAGTTGGTCAAAGCCTTAAAAGGACATCATTGTGGGGTCGTCCTCCGCTATGAAAGCGAAAGAAGGACTACTCACCTTTTCGGCCTTAATGCGCGCATGTAGTCACGTTTTTTCTTTCTTTTTTGCGCTCCGCCCTCCTCTCTCTCGCTCTCTCTTCGGCAAAGCAGCTTCACTCCGCTCTTCTCTCTAGCGAGAGGGCATCTCTCTCTGTCAGGTGATTTCCTCATGAAATAGCTGTAAGGGCGAATCCATATCTCTTGAGGCGTGGCTCTCTTTATCTTTACCATAAGTGACTCAAGCCGAAAGTTCTTCCAGTTCTGTTGGAGCTCGTCAAGTAACTCATGACGTACTTCTTTAAGAAGAAAAGGATCTTTCATTCAGAGGAATTTCATATTAAAGAAGCTAACAAATAAGATAGAGGACGAGAAGATAGACGAAGAATGTTGTCGCGCGAGTTGGTTATATTCGCAGTTCAGAAGCATTTTTTTGTAAAAAAAATCCCTGGTCTATGATGAAATCTCATGTGAATTCCCTTTGGTTCTGTTGGCGGCTGATAATCTCAGGACAAAAAGAATATGATTCTTGGAAGACGAGCACTGTTTTGTCGAAAGAAGGGATTTCCCTAGCGGACCCACCTCTTATGAGCAAATTTCCATGTTGGTAGAGTCGTTAGAGGACTTCAAGTCAAGGACTGCAGACTGGCCTAATTCGCGCATAATAGAGTAGTAAACATTGTATGATGCAGCAACAAGGGCCACTTGAGAGCTTGAATCGTAAGCGCTATGAAGGTGTTGAAGGCGCTGTTCTTGGTATAGCAGTTTAGCTCGAAGTTCATCAAAGGTTAACGACGAATTATTGTTGGTGACCGTCCTGATAAAGGATTCATATTCTTCAGGGAGTCCTGCCAGTGCATAGATCACCATGTCTTTAGAAGAAAGGGGAGAGTTTACGGCTTCTAGGGAATCCGCAATGGACCGAAGATACGTTGCCATGGGTTGGGATCCCTTTTTCAAAGATTGAAATTTGAGTTTGAGATGTAACTCACGAGCAGTAGCCTGGTCTAAAAATCTTTTTTACAAGGCTAACCAAATATCACGACAGGTTGTCAGTTCATGAACCTCTTGAAGAATCTCTTTTGTAAGAGTTGCATTGATCCATGATAGGAGGCTTTGGTCTGTCCGAACCCAAGCCGAATATGCAGGGTTTTGTATGGCGTTGCCATTGGCATAACAAATAAACTGAGGAGGACTGGGAAACGTTCCGTCGACAAAGCCCAGAAAAGAATTTCAGATTAGAATGTAGGAATTGGGATTTCAAAAGAAGATAATTGGTAGAGTCAAGTTTAAGGGAAACAAGATGGGTGATGTTTGGTGTAACTACCATAGGATTGGGGGTCTCTTCCTGTCCTGAAGAAGCAGCGATGAGGGATTGATGAAGGAGAAGCCATAGTGTTGTCAAAGCAGCTTGGAATACTACAATCAGAGGCTCCATAGCTTTCCGTTTCTATCTATCATAAGCGGAAAGCGACCAAAAAATCCCTCAAAGTGTGGAACAAGGCTAACTTCGGTAAGAAGATGTTCGATGCAAGTGCTGTGGAATGGAGAGAAAAGATAGGACAGAGAAGGAGAAAGAGTGATGTTCTGGTCTTTCTACTAGGTCCTCCTTTCGAGCCTTCAGATCAACTCGTTGGGGAACGAATGTTCTGGTTCTATTCGAGCCCTCTACCGCTGGCTTTGCCTCGAAGCCGGTGGAAGGTTCAAAGCAAGAAACTCAGCCTTCTTAACCTTCTCCATCTGCTGGTCTAAAGCACCCCGAGAGGCAGATACCTGTAATCAAGTCTTTCTGTTGCCACCAATCTATCTGTCTATTCCATTTAGCTAACCGGCTCATAAGCAGAAAACCTAAAAAAAGAAGAACCAATTCTTTCACATCCAAGCCAATAGCAGCTCGCCGGATCTCCCTCTCCTTCTTATGCTTCTTTCGTTTCGCTGCTATGCTAAGCAACCTCTAAATGAATTTATTCTTTCTTTTATCCGGTTTACGGAACTACGACTCGAAAAGGGTAGTACTCTTGATGCCAATGTGGAGCCCGAACCATCTTGATCATCCGATCCGCATGTGAAAAAACAACAAAAAATCCCGGGAAAATGAAATGAGAGCAAGATTCAACAGGCTGTTAGGAAGGGAAATCGGATTGCATTCTAAAATCCCGAGAAAACGCAACTTTACGACTTTGCCATCTCTGATAGGAAGGGATTTGAAGCTGTAACAAAAAAGACGGGGAAAACGTGATTCGAAGCTTTCGTTCGAACCCCTTTCGAGAGGATTCAGTTATGGAGTCGGTGTGGATGGGGGAGTTCTTACGAGAAGATGATCCAGCACTCGAAAAACTAACAGAAAAGGGGGAAGTTCCTGAGATTGAAAGGAATTGATGTCATGTCTTTCTTTCCCTTCTGGCTCTCACTGATAGACCACCCCGTCCTATCACAAATAAAAAAAAAACCAAAACCATGAAACCCTTCTTCCTATGGCCATTTCCAGGCCTTTTTAGGCCAGTTAACAACAGCAGGAGCTACCGGTGAATTTGCTTTTAAGCTTTAGATAATGCCAAGGAGAACGCCTTGAAGTAGCAGTGTCATTTATTAATGATGTAATAAAAAAGGCTGTTAATCCCAACCTCTGCTCTGAGAAGAGGATCCACTAGACGGAACCAACATCTAAATAAATGAATCTCAAATCCTGGTATTCCAAAGGAAGAAAAAAGAATTTCCATTTCCTTCTCGGCAAGTAGAGTTACCTCAGCCAGCTAACTTACTAATCAGTTTTCTCGGCCGGGTACCGCTTCCTCCCTTTGGCTAACTTCCTAATAATTTCGTAATCGGCGATTGTGAAAAAGAGAAGAGCGGTCCTCAAAGGTTTTTTCTTTAAACTTACTTTGTTACTTGATTGGATCGGTCCTCATATGGTGCATATTCATTAGTTGGGAGGGAGCTTTCCCCCATAGCCCATAGAAAGCTCTCCTTGGTTAGACAGGTTTCTAGGCCGATCTTTTTACTTATCCTCGCATCTCGAAATACGCAAAAATCTGTTATTAGCTTATTCAAGCAGTTGAAGGTCCTTAAAAGCCTGTCTTTTTGGCCTAACTGCGCATTTGAAGCTTCTTCTATTAGGGCATCTTTCGATGAGTAGGTCCGGAAAGAGACTGAAGGCATCCCTATGTGGTTAACATTTCCCTGAGGTGCCTAGCCTTTATGGGCAAGTAATCCATCCCGCCATTCCTTATTGTCGGTGTGAATAATAATCAGAGCAATCTATAGTTTCGAATCTAGTCTCGGCATCAATCCGTGAAAGCCTTCCCCGCTCTTTACCCTGATGTAAAGTAAAAGCTTGAAAACGAGTTGGCTTGAGGAGATGTTCCCCCCTATCCTTGGCTTATGCTTATGGCTTCATTCCTCTTTCCTATCCAGCGGTGGAATTAGAAGCTAGAAGCTGCTCACTATTGCCAATGGCGGTTGTCCACTTCTCTTATCTTTACGAAAGGTCTTCTTCCTTGTCCCCGAGTGTGACCTTTTCAAAATCTTTCTATTCATCGGCCTGCATCTTTCCTCGGTTCAATCCAAGAGTCATTGTCGAATGGGTCCGGTCCTTCTTCATAAAAGCTTTTCTATCCTTTTAGGGAAAACCCCGGGGAAGTTACAAAAGCATACGAAATCGCTAGGGAACCGGACCTCCTTGCCAGGAGGAATCTTTTTTTTGATTCATGGCCGGAGATCAAGGCACAGCACAGATCGATCCGAAGCGAGCAGAAAGCTACGGCTGAAAAGCCAAGCTCCGAAAACTACAGTACAGAAATGGCTTTCAACACGGAAACATGGAACTTTTAGGCTTCTGCCGTTTCATCAAGCTAGTGCCTTTCCTTATAGATGGCATAACCAGGTCAGCTTCGGCAACTGTAGTCTTGGAGCTCGGTTCTGGCATCTCAGTGCAGTCCTACAGCTCATAGCCTATTCACAAAAAAAGATTGTAAGAAGTTCCTTGCCGCTTCAAAAGGCTTAGATTCTAAGGGCGCTACTGTCTTTATTTCCGTTACCCATGTTCACATTGGTGCTTCTTCCGACTCAGCCTCTGTCCCGACCTCCGGGTCTCGGATCAATTGATTAAGGATCTTGACCTGGAACAGAGCGAGGGTAAGTTAGGGACTCCACTATTCGCTTTTTTTGAGATTGGTATCCATTTTTTTCGATATGAAACTGGAAATGAAACGATTGGCTCTCGAAGGGACTTTGAAACGGCTGGGGCAAAAAGTCGGGTAGTGCTTCTTTACCGAAGAAATTGGTTCGGAGACGCTTATGCACCTGAATTTGCTCGATTCTGAACTGAAACCCCCTTGCACCCGCCCCTGCCTCTGTTGCTGGATATCGACCTCTATTTGCCAAATCCGCTTATGTAGAAAGTAAATCCCTTCGGCCCGTCTTTTTCGCTGCGGCCGTAAGTTAATGACACCTGAATTTAATGAATTCTGCTCCGCCCCCGGGGAGTCACTTGAGGATGTGTCCCGTAGGAAAGATAGTATAACAGTGTATTGCGCTTACTATTACTAAGTCATTTTCCTTCCCTGAGATAAGCAGTTACATCCGTTCCATTCCCTAAATAGCGAGCTCTCCAATCGGTAAGTTCCCGCGTTTCCTTAGTAGGCATTCTCTCATCCGGGCAAGCAATAGCATTCCAAGCAGTAAATGACGCTCGCAAGATCATGCGTGAAAGCACATCTGATACCAAGACTGAAAACTTATGAATAAAAGCCCTTTACGCACGCCGCTTCCCTAATACGAGCCTCCCGGGTCTTCTGTCTTCTATGGAAACGGTTAAAAAGTACCTCTTTCTGAGAGTGAGTTAGAAGATTGCTACTAAGAAGCCGACACGTGCTTGTTTTAAGCTCTGTCCCTATGGTTTGATCTGATCGCCATGGAGTCACAGGATAAATTCCAATTCCCAGGCAACAGGTCGAAGTGAAAGCACCAAGGAGAGGGTCAAGCACGACTTTTCTTCCCATACCAACAGCAGAGAGAGGTTCACTACCATTGAGAAAGATACTGTCAGACGTGGGTTCGGGAAGCTTGTTCAGCCCCGGGTAGCGAACACAGACCAGAAGAGGAGGGTTTCCTCGAGAAAGTTCTTTATCTGAGATGCTAATGGCCACACAAGCACAAGTAAAGAATCTTGGCATTTAGACTTCTGTCTTAGTAGCTTATCCTTAGACTTATGTCCCGCCCCCTCCCGGCCAGAGCGCTGCGCATGCCACACCCACGACTTATGTACCTCCCTTAGAAGTCCTAATCCGCCTATGAGACAGACAACAGACCTTAGACTTCGGGGACCGGCCCGGCTTTTCAAAGCAAAAGGGCACTACTGGGCGAAGCTTCTCGGTCACAGTTGTCAATTCTCAGAGAAAGAAAGAGGTTAACTTCGGGCCTGTCACTATAGAATCTAATGAAAGATCTCCGTAGGGCGTAGGCTTTTTGTTCTATATACAAAATAGAGGTTAGGAAAGAAAAGAAAGAGTTAAGTTAAGATTGTCTTACAGTTCATACTTAAAGGAGTTCTTTTGACCTTACCTACAGGAACGTGAGTAGTCTACTGAAAGCTCAATACTCAATTCTTATTTCTCACCTCATATTTGTATATAATATAGATTTAGTACAGTTATGAATTTATTAACTAGATGCCGTAGGTTCATTGTTAATAGTTCATATGACATCTAACCGTAATTAAAAGATGAAAAAAGCATAAGTTTAAGATTTACCGAAGGAAGAACTCAAATTCATTCAATGGAAATAATGAGATAAAGAACTTCTTTAAATAAGCTACTAAGATGAACTACTAACGACGATGTAGGCCTAAGTTAACTCTTTCTTTTTCTATGTCAAAGTTCGTGGGTTGCTAGCTAACTAAGCGAGAGAGACCTTCCTTGCTGTAGTCAAGTCAAAGGGGAAGTCTGCTTTGCTACATATTACTGCTCCCCGTGGGAATAGAATTTCTCGATGAGCGAACTTCACTATCTGGCTATCTCTCAAGAAATGGTTTAAGAAAGGGCTACGCACCTGTGCTGTGGATCACTTTCATCCGAATCGCCTTGCTCTGCCTCTGCCTCCGCCTCTGTATCTGGACAGCCTTTTTGTTTATGCGCCTGAAACGGCTTCAGATTTGGCTTATAGTAAAGCGTATCTTTCTTCGGAATTCTACTGAACGGGGTCGATCCACTTCATTAGTGAAATTTTAATTTACTGATTTCCCGAAAAAAGAATCTCAATTGATACCACAAAGAAGCGGTTTTCTTCTTTCACAATTGGTGACTACAACGAAAAAATTCGTTTAAGCTTAGCGTTCAACCGTAATCTCTATTCCTGACTTTATTGCCTTCAGTGCACTTATAAAGTCTCTAATAGTTGAAGCTTACCCTTCAACTCAACTATTAGAGCCCTCTCATTGGGACCTAAAAAAATTCTGCCAATTCCTTCCAGCCTTACTCAAATAGGGGGTGGAGGTAGAGTGCGGTGGAGCGATTAGTACATGCTGACGTCCGAAAGTGCTTCGCTTTCTATGAAGATAAGAACAAGTAGATCATAAGCTAGTATTGGATTTACTGGCAGAACAGATCGATGATCCTATCTTCTTGGATCCAATTCAAAAATTCCTAATGAACCCTGGTGAATCAGCTGACGGAATAACCTTTCCAAACAACGGGATTGGTCTCCCCCCTTACTCAACCTCTATAAAAAAGCCCTTTCCCCTTTTCATTTCATAATAATAAGGTCAGCTTTCAAGCCAAGCCTGAATTTGCTGCTTTGGAATGTGGTGTGGGTCTATGACATCAGGTAGCCAGCAATCGAAGAATGAGCCAACTAGGTTACCATGTTGATTTGCTCTTCTTCAATCGGGTTTGTTTCGCATTTGGGCAGCGACAGCCCTCCACCTGCCTACGTAGGCACTGAAACTTTCATCACCTTTCTGATAGCCTCGAGATCTGATCTTTTTGGTTTGGCATCTAAGTTGTAGGAGTACTGATTGATGAACATTTGAGATAATTGCTCAAACGACGCCAACTTAGAATGATCTAGTGACGTAAACCATTTCAGTGCAGGGCCCGTAAGACTCTTCTGGAACAATCGGATGGCAGCCCCTTCGTCTTTCTCTAAATAAAGGGCAGACATCGGCACAATAGGCTTTAAGATGAGAGATAGGACAACCTTTTCCGTTGTATTTTTCGAATTCCTTTGAACCGCAGTTGTGAATCAGGAAAAAGGGCAAAATCCCTGAATTTGGTAGAAAAACCGCCAATGCCTTTCGTTTTCTTCAAAAAATCCTCAACTTTCTTTAATCTTTCTGCGTACTCGTCTATCGCCGCAGGGGGAATGGGATTTGCCCATAAGCTATAGGGGCAAGGTGGTTGGAGATGAGCTAAACTAAAGTGGAATAACGGGGCTAGTGGAATCGCAGGGGAAAGCACATCAACTGAAAGGTTCAGACAGGTTGGGGATTGATTGGTCTCCTTGGTGCGGTTTAGTCCTTCCTCTAAGTACATAGCGTAATAAATTCGTTCATCGAAGCTAGTTCCATACAGGCCGAAAGCCTGATGTGATGCTCAGATCGATTCTTATTATAAAGAAGAAAGAAGAGCTAAAAGGAAGCGAGTGGAGTTTACGAAACGAGCCAGGGGGCTTTGGTTATAAAGTCTAGTCACTCAGGTATTCCAAATTGTAGATTTCCCACAACAACTAGCTGCTGCTTGAGTAGATGTCTATCTGGCTTTAACAAAAGGATGCGGAGTCCTGGTCTGGGTACATCTTCTTTCACGAGGCTAGCAGGCATTCTCTCATCCGGGCAAGCAACGTCCTTCTAGTCAGGTAAATCAAGAAGTAGGGGCTTTCTAGTGCGCAAGTTGAGTCAGGTACTGAGGTTTTCTTTTCAATCAGAACATAATTAGAAGAAAAGCGGTACAAATACTATAAGCAAGCCAGTCGGGCTACTCAAGAAAACAAACTCCTCTCCAGGAATACGAAAGAGGGACAGATTTCTCGCTAGGATCCAAGCCAGACTACTATCTTTCCTAAGAAATTTCGAGTTATAGTTTCATCTTCATGGGCAGGGAATAGGTCTGTAAGCCGAGACTGAGGCAGAGACATACGCAGGTGCAGATAGATGTTTCCATACCCTTTTCAACAATCCAAGGAAAGTTAGACCCATGCTCGCTCTGTTTCAGCCATTTCCGGTGAATATTCATTTCAAGGACTCCTACTAGCCAGCCAGTGCTCTTCCTTCTCCGTGTGAGCCAATACTCTCCTTCAGTCCCTTCTGCAGTTGTAGTTGAAAGTCCTTTCCTTTGATTGGAAGAAGAAGTCTACCCGAGCATAGAAATTTTCCTATCGAAGGAATGTCACTTTCAATTTCTGGGGGGACTCTCGCGAACTAAGAAAGCGGGAAGAAAATCTGATTACCATCAAATGTACACGGTCAATTGGATAGGTAAAGCCGGTCTCCTCCTGTGATTACGACAGAATCCTAATCTGATGCTTGGCACCTGTCGGATAGAATCTTTTCCTAACATCGGTTGTAGTCGTTCCAGCTATGAATGGCACAGAACAGCTTCTGTTTCTTACAATTCCAAGTCTTAAGCAAAGTGGCAAATAAGGAACCTTGTGTCAACCCGTCACCGAGAGTGGCCTATGTTCCAAGAACCAATGCTACCAATAAGGTCAGAACCTACCACTGAAACGATGCCTGCTGCTGAGAATGCGGCTATTGTTCAAAATGCACCTGCTGAGGTGAATGCTGGTGTGGCTACTTGGCTTGGCTCGCCATGAAAGCGGACTCTTTCCAAGGAACGTAATGTATCCTGTAGTGGAGCGCGAGCGAGAGGAAGAGAAAGGCTGATTCTAAAAACAAGAACGAGAAGATATCTAATAAGGAAAAAGGGGTTCTTTCGCTGCTAGTGGGTCCCAAAGACATGATAAAAGCAAGGGTTAACCCAATAACTAACAAATTTTCTAAGATCTATTGAGTGAGTAGTCTCTAACTTCCGTATTCTCCTTCCTTGACTTCCCTTCCATTCAGCTCTCTAACTAAAGGGATGAATCCCCTTCTAGTCCTTAAGCAGAGGAAAAAGGCATAGCTTCATTGAATCCTGTGGGACTACGATTTCCTCCTTCACTAGTATAGTACTGGTACTCTATTTGAATTTGATTTAGAGGCCCTATCCCAAGTTCAAGGACTAAGTGATTTACATATCTACCTTTCCACCTTTAGCACCTAAGCGAGTGCTAATGCTAATACCAACCTTTTTGAAACTAAGTGTAGGCGTGTAGGCTCTCCAACCTTTAAGAACGTCGTGATTAAGATAGCTGCCTTTTGAAAGTCAGTCTTTGGGTACTACCTGCCTTTATCAACTAAGTTGATATAGGACCGCCCCTTCTAAGCCCGCTTCTGCAGAACTCTTGGGACTAAGATTCCGTACCTAGTACAGTCAATCAGAGGATTAGACTATGTATGGATGTAGCTTACCCGAGATAGGTAGAGGAAGAGGAGGCAAGAACTTGCTCGGCATGTGACTTCTACGGCAATCCCATGTCTTCAGGCAAGGTAGCGGTAGCTATCCTAGGTTGTGAACTGGCTCCGATCAGTGCTATTCTCCGATCATAGTTCTATTCAATGGCTGATTTATTACTTCGTAACCTGAGTTTAGGCTGTCGTGTGAGTCTAACAAAAGCAAACTCTCATAGTTCGGAGCCCAGCTCCAACTACTTCTTCGTAAGTGAGGTTTCTGATAGCCTTCTCGGAGTCTTTCTCTGAGGAGGTAAGGCTAAAATCTATAAGGAATTGACTTCTGATACTGATTATAGCAGGACCGTGGATGTTGAATACAGTTGCTTGTCTTCCTGAGGATTTTATCTATCAAAAAGAGTGCTACCACTGGGCGGATACCCTCTGGGATCACAGTTTTTACTTCTTTGTTAACAATGCTTCCTAGACACTTTTTGGAAAATAAACAAACTTTATTTATTTTTCAATATGGAGTCTGCGCCCATTTCTTGAAAATATCTGGCTTTCTCTTTATCTCTAGTATCTTTTAGTTAAAAAAAAAAAGAAATTTTAGCAACTAGAGCTAGGAAGGCAGGTAAAAGCGACTAGTCTTTCTTATCTGAAGGCAAGCAAGAGAACAAAGGGGGTTTTGGGCAACTCGCTGCTTTAGAGATGGCTTTCCCTGCGGGTGTGTCCACTTTTTTTCCTATTCCAGAAAGTTCAGATTTTAATTTCCACCACTCGCCCTACACTGGCTGAAAGGGAATTTTTTTAATTGTATTTAACTTCACTACGTCCACCCTCTCTAGCTGTCCTTTCTAGAACTCCACTCTTAGGCTTCGCTGGAGTGTCTTCCGCTCCTCTCTAGGCATACCCAGGATGCATCGCAAAATACGGGGTTGAAGGCCACCCTTCGGTCGCCTCAAGAACTCAGTAGCGAAATGGATAAGGATAAGGTACCTTTGGTAGTCGACTGATCGGGCAAGAGTTCAGTTGTAGAAGCGAGAGGGAAGCCTTTCTCCTAACTCTCGGGTTACAGATACTCTACTTCAAAAGAAAGGAAGGAAAGAACGACTGAAAGTTGAGGAGCGAAGCGGAGAGAGGCGACTAACGTAACGGGAGATCCCCTTTGGTAGAGCGTAGTTTACGAAGCTCAAGCCACTAAAGAAGCAAGTGTAGTACAAGGGACAGACAGAAAGGAAAGCGGGCTTGGTAGGAGCAAAGAAAGAGGCGGCGAAGACCAATGTCTCTACTAAGTTCTCTACTCTAAGTAGGGGGTAGCTCCATTGAGTTGGTACAGTAGGAAATAACTCGAGTGACTTTGAGAGGTTTGAAGACGCTCGACCGTAAGGGAGAGGAAGGGGGAAGGACGGAATCCAAGAATCTTTTTGTTAGTGGAGTCGAATGTTCCCGGAAACCAGCAAACCCAACCTATACAAAGAGCTCTTTTCAGCCCTTACTCCCAACAAGTTGCTGGGCTTTGATGCTTACCTTATTATTATGAAAAGGAGAAAGGGTTTTTTTTTATAGGGAGAGAGGTTGGTAAGGGGGGTTTGCTTTCTGGCTCTCAGGGCTTATAGTAGGTTCTGTTCTAAGGTATTCCCTTTCATTAGCTACGCGAGGCTAGACCTTGACTGAAAGGAAAGGAGAAGGGACGAGTGGCTCTGATAGCGCATAGAAGGCTGTTTTTGATAGCACCGAAGAACCAGTTGCCACTCACTGGCTCCATATCTCCTTCCCTTTTTCTCGGTCCCCCCGGAAAAGCGATATATATATTATATATATATTATTCCCCCCAACAATTCTGTACTATAGCTATCCAGCTGACGAGTTTACCCTAGCTCTTGTGCTCCGGGGAAAAATCAGGGAAGGTGTCTAAAAAAGGAAGCAGAGGTTCTTCACTTCACGTGACATAGTTACGCTCAGGTTTCACCAACTTCGCGTCGGGTTCACTTCAGTGAAATCTTGTTAAAGCAAACCAACAGTTGATTGAACCTTAGGACGGTAGCGAAAGGAACCTTCTAGCTAACCGGGTCAATTCAAACTCACAACATACTCCATGGAATTAAGAATCCAGCGTAATTGGTTTTCTCCAGCGGCTCTTTTTTCTATATTTTTTAAGATGGCCCTGCTACGTCTGCCCATTACAGAGCAGGCCTGACTCTCGTGAGCAGGTCCGCTGGCTTTTAGTATGGCTTTTTACTTTTCTGATCCGGCATGATAAACAACTCGAACTCAACTTCTATTCTTTCAAGAGAAGGCACCGAGATCCCGCGTAAGCGTTGTTTGCCCGTTGCCAATAGGATCGACTTGGGTAGTCAAATTCCATTGTGAGATTAAAAAATATGAAAGTAAGGGACCGGAAATCTTAGGATCAAAAGGTTGTTCTAAAGGACTGTAAATCCTTGCTCCTAGGATCCAAGGAGGGGTTTTAGGAAAGACTCAAAATCATTCCTAATTACCTAACTTACCCTAGTGTCTACTGACTGAGTCGTAAATTAGATTGGATGGACCGATGGGGAATCAAATTAGGAGTTTTGGAAAGGACTGAAGATACTATGTATCAAGACTCGCGATAGGATCTGAGTGCTCAGTCATTCAATATTTGATGGGTGATTTTTTCTTATAGAAAAAAAGTAAAAAAAAAGCAGTAGAAACTAGAATAAACAGTGCAGTAGCAATAAATGCTCGGTACTTCCATAATCTCATCATCTTGTTTTTTTTATATCCCTTCCCAGTGTCGAATCACAAGAAGTTGGGGCGGATCCTTGATCTTTTATTAGTATTCCCCTTCCTTAGACTGGGACGCATACATCGAGAATCCAGTGTGCAATTCATTTTGATAAGATAGATAGATTGTCCCCAATTAGTCATATAGGTTACACTAAATCGGAGCTAGAATAAAGGGTAGGTTGAATCTTAAAAGTACCCTGCCGGGTACGGGTAACTATGTTAAGTTAATTACGTATCAAAAAAAAAAATTTTATATGCTCCTGGGAAAAAAATTGTGCTACTCTATTCGATGGATCAGGAACAATCGAAAAAAGCCAGACCAGTACGGTATCTCTTTGAATCCTGAATATGGTGATACCCCCGATTGTACTAACCTACATCTGTATCTCCTCCATCAATCGGTACTAGTTATTGTCATTTGGATTCCTTGACTTTCTTTGTCCGATGAGAAATGCGAAACGAAAGAAGGATCCTCCTGCTGGGAATTAGATCCTACTCTTTGTCTCTTCTTTTCTTTTTACAGAAAATGAAGAGATGAATTGATCGATTCATCGGATCCTAGGTCGGGACTGACGGGGCTCGAACCCGCAGCTTCCGCCTTGACAGGGCGGTGCTCTGACCGATTGAACTACAATCCCAGGAAAATAAGGTGTACAGCCTCCAAATTCTTATTATTTTTCTTATTGGATTTCATTCGAACCATTTAGTTTCGCCGTGTTGTAACAGAGACACGAATGATATACTATATTATTATAATAAAATATATCTTTATAAATATAAATGCAGTAAACTCATAGTGGGCTAATTCATGAATTGAATCAAATGGGCCCTTTAACTAAGCGGTAGAGTCGCGCTCTTTAAACGCCCTAAGAAATAGGCGTAAGTCGTCGGTTCAAATCCGATAAAAAAAGGGCTTTTCTATTTTCTACGAAACTCCTGTCTTAGTCTTCATTTTTTTTTTTCAGCAGAGAATAGAGATATGAAAAAAAGGTAACCGCCTGGTGAGTAGTTTTTTTTTAGTTTTTAAGTATAATGTTCATTATGATGATAAGTAGTCGATTAGGAGAATTGCTATGTCACTTATGGTCGTTGCCTCATCCTCATGTTTTTATTATTATTATTCATTTGTTGTTTTGGGACATAGATATTTAAGATACCCATTATGGAATCGATAAAGTCTTCCTACTTCTCCATTGTTCCAATCAGATTCGAAAAATGAGAAAGAAAGAAAAAGTCAGTGGACCTAAATAAAATCATAACTATATAAGCTATTCTGATATTAAGATTCGATATAGATGAAATCGTGGAAGCGGACCTTTGATTTCCTTGGACCACGTAAGAATTCGTCGTCCGATTGAATCTTCTTGTTCTTGGATGCTCCATAGGAATTTTTCGCTATTCCTTTCCTCCACCGAGAAAGGTTCATTCCGAGTCACAAGAGCAATCTCTCTTTTTTTTTTCATTTTAATTCTTTTTGTTATGGTAATGCAATGCAAGAGGTCGGAAAGAAGGTTGTTTTTAATGATGAAAAGAGCTTTTTTTTATGTTATGTGAAATTGATGAAAACCCGATATTTAAAGGTCGGTAATGTTAGAAGACGACTGTCGGTATCTGATGGTAAGATACCTACGGTCGGTATATCTTTGAAAGCTCAGACGGAGAGAATAAACGGACTCCTCGAGGGCTACTTAAGGCACTTTAGTGCAAACCAGAAGGACTGGAGCTGTTGGATGTTGCTCAGTGCTGCTATAACTTAACAACCAAAAAGCTCTGCGTCGAACTTCAGCCCCTTCGAGTTGGCCATGGGGCAACAGCCTCTGACGCCCCACACCATTGTGAAAAGAGGTGGCAGGATCGCAACGACCTAGCCCAAACCTACTTAAACTAAAGGCTTGGCCGGGTTTGAAGGAAGAAGAAAGTAGACCTTGTAGAGAAGCGGATAGGAGAGGTAACCTATAGACTCAAGCGATCAGCTCGATGAAAACTCACCCCGTATTCCATGTGAGTCAGTTGACTTCGATTAGACCAGACCGACCCAGAGAGGAACGTGCCCGCGAGGGCACCACCAGATGTTTTAGATGAACCTACTAAAGAAGAAGGTTGAGTATATCATAGCTGACCGCACCATGGGCTAGCCCATACACCCACTGCACGAGTGAAATACTACTTAGTCAAGTAGAAGGGCCAACCTGAGAGCGAGGCAAGCTGGGAACGGGCTGAAACTTACGATTCGAAGACCAAGTCAGAGATTACTGGACCTTTCGCAGAGCGACTCTCAACGAGGACATTAAAAAAAAAAAAAAAAATGTTTTTTTTTTGGCTTAATCCGCCTTTACTAAAGATCAAGGAGTATACTTGTACTCCGGCTAATAAGGGAAAGGTTTTTTTTTCATTTTTAATTGAAGTTTGACTCTGATTAGATCCTTAGCGCAAGCGCTAAGTAAGCAAGCTACCTTATTTAATGTAAAAAAAACCGAGGAAAATAACGTCAAGTAGAAACGAACAAGGTCTTACGGCACGATCACTATATCTTTTCTTTTTTTTTTTATGGAAAGAGGGGATGATACGTGGCGTGGTATACCTAATCGTTTGGTCAACGAGACGTACGTAAGTCGACATAGCTCCATGTATATGTTCTTTGGAGCTAGAACCCATAAATAGAATGAAATGAAATAATGGTGAGCCTAGGGCGACGAATATGGCTCAAGGGTGTCTATACAAAGCCCTTCTCTTATTCATTCAAAGGGCCAATGCACCAGCCAGCCGGTGTGGTGGCGAACACGCTGTGCTGTAAGCCAAGCTGTTCACCTTGTAGACGGAGGAGATATAGAAAGTGTGCCGTGCGTGATTCAAAAGATTCTATAGTAGCACCAGTATATTATTTTTTTTCACTTAGCCTGCCTCCCCCATGACTTTCCGGACCAACCAACCCAGATCTGCCCTCGCAAGTCTCTCTGCATTTTGGGAGCAGAGCATGCAAAATCGATCGAGCAATGGATGGATCTTAGAAGAATTCCACTTTGAACGGCACGACTCTTTCTATTTTTTCGCTGGAATTTCTTTTGTCTCCCCTCCTCTTTCAATCGACACACTCGACGCAGATAGCTCCGGTGGCCCCGGCTTCTGCCTCTATCAGGCGGCGGCAGCCCCCACCTCCACAGCCACAGCATGGAGGAGCAGCTCCTTAATCCGCACTACAACCAATCCAAATTATCTCCGGATCGATATATGATGATGCTAAACCGAGACCGAGATAGAGAAAGAGGGCTGTCCCTTTGTTGGCTTTTCGAAAAAAAGCACTCATAGGAATGGTGCTAATTCCCATGTTCTTTTTAGTCTCGCTTGGTTTCGAGAGCCTCCCCCTCCCCGTCTCTTACTCGTCTTTTGAAAGCCGTCATCCTGGATTTCTTTTTTTTCGTATGCCGGGGAAAGTGCCTCACCTTTCTACATTAATTATTATTAATATTTCCTCAGGTCTCTATAAAACAGAATGAAAAACCCGGGTGAAAACACAAACAAAAAGAGAGAAGAAAAGTAGAAAGGGGGGAAGAAGTCTAGTGCTAGTTCTTACTGAAACTTTTTTATTTAACTTTCATTTTTGAGTGGTTTCTTTGTTCTCTTATTTTGATTGAAAGAAAGACAAAACTTCCTCTTTTTCGACGAATTTCGGCTATGACTAATGTCCCGCTAGCTGAATAGGCGTCAAAGCTACCTGAAAAAAGGCAAGGTGCACCTTGGATTGAAATCGACGAATTGTTGCCAGAGAGATTTTTTTAGAAAGATTCTCCATTGGATAAAAAAAAAAAAATAGAAAGAAATAAAGGCGCATACGCGGGAAGGGGGCCCCACTACTTCCAGGGGTGGGGACTAGCCTCATTATTTCTTACTGGGCGAGAGGTGCACCTAACCCACCTACCCACTCATCAATCACGGTGTTCAGCTGACTTGCACCGATAGACCCCTATTGTATTGGAATTAGGCGCCCATCTTTTTACTGTTGTCAACTAATCTCTTCAATGTTCGATTCTACTCTATGTTAGAACATTTCTGTGAATGCTATTCTGATCTAAGTGGTCCTATTCTGTGTCCCGTGCTAGGAAGCATTACTCCTCTTTTCATTCCAAATTCAAGAATACGACCGATACGATTGATTGGTCTGTGTGCCTCTTTTATTACTTTTTTGTATTCTCCTGTTCCTCGGATACAATTCGATCCTTCTACGGCCAAATCTCAATTTGTGGAAAGCCTTCGATGGCTTCCTTATGAAAACATCAATTTTTATTTGGGTATAGACGGTATCTCTTTATTCTTCGTGATATTGACCACATTTCTGATCCCTATTTGCATTTTGGTGGGTTGGTCTGGTATGAGAAGTTATGGGAAAGAGTATATTACAGCATCTCTAATTCGTGAATTTCTAATGATCGCCGTGTTCCGCATGCTGGATCTTCTACTATTCTATGTTTTTCCCGAAAGCGTGCCAATCCCTATGTTGTGCGGAGCTGAGCATCTTCTATTCGCTGGGATAAAGCTTTTCCTCTGCAGGGGCCTTGTGCAGTAAACCCCCTACGGGCGGTCGTCCGTCGTCGTAAAGTAGTCCCCGCGAAGCTTTCGGGAGGAGGGGTAGTCTTGTGTGTAAGCATAGCATTTCTGGTCGAACCTGCCCAACCCAACTAAGAAGAACCGAACCTGACAGACACATCTTTTTCCTTTTGGGAGGGTACTCCGAGTAGTGGGTACCTCGTAGGACCTCGACCCGCCTACTCGGGTCTTGTATGGATATGCAGGAAGGGGTGCTCCTAGGTGTGTGTAGGGGTTGTGTTTGTTCGCGAGAATGGATTCCTCGTCAAGTCAGTTTGGGGGGTGTGGACACACTTGCGCGAATTCGGGTAACGGCTACAAGGGAGAAATCGAAAGGAAACTGTACCCGACCAGGGATGGACGTAAACTCGTAAGCTACCGAGGGTAGGGATAATCGTCCAGGTCTTATTGTGAAACAAAAAAGCCGCCCCGCCACAGCAGGCGGGTTGTTTCCTCTGTCGTCGCCGGGGAGCTCTTGGCGAGGAGACCTTAAGAAAAGTTTCTAAAACAAACGGGAGGGGAGGATCGACCCGTTCAGTAGAATTCCGAAGAAAGACTGTTGGCTGCAGATGGAGACATTTCTTTGGCCCCCTTCAAAAGGAAATGCGGGCAGGGTTAAGCTCGGCAGAGGGTTCGAGAATAGGGTAGGGTTCTGTCCTTAAGATTCAGATAAGAAAAGAGTTTCAAACCTTTATGCATGCACCTCCGTATAAGTGCTGCGTACAAGTTCCGGCCAGGATAATTGGGAAAGATCAAACCAATTTGAACCGCTCACATCACAATAGTAATAGCGTAAAGGCCGTAAGTCGGGGGGCGGCCATAACATAAGGCTATTACTTTCACATCTCTCTCTATCTATAGATAGAGAGAGAGATCCGCTGCGTGAGCAACCCGACTGTGCGTTACAGGTGCTCTACAGGCCGCACTCCATCTTTCTTCCCAACGAGCCCATTTATCTTTTGACTTGGAAGACGGGCGTTGCGTTCGGTTCGAAAGGCATGGTTTTCAGTATGTCTCCAGATAGGGCCCCCACTAGTCCGGCTAGCTAGTGAGCGGTTCTTTCGGGCGAGAAGCAGGCCGGGCCCTACGGGCGGGCATCTCCCGCAACGCAAGCTGCATTGTTCGCCACCACCCGAAAAGCAAAAGATTCGAGAGTCCAGGCTGAAAATACATGCATAGATAGTGGTCTAATGACAAGGGCCGACGACGGAAGCTCGGGACGGAGCCGTATGATGCGGAAGTCTCACGTACGGTTCCCTGAGAAGGGAGTGGCTACCTACTGGAGCTTCGACCGACCACCACCGGTCAATTCCGCTTTGGGGCCACCCCTTACTCTACCATTATTATAGGGGTATGGGGTTCGAGACAAAGAAAGATCAAGGCAGCATATCAGTTTTTCCTTTATACTTTACTTGGATCTGTTTTTATGCTATTAGCTATTCTGTTGATTCTTCTCCAAACAGGAACCACCGATTTACAAATATCATTAACCACAGAATTTAGTGAGCGGCGCCAAATCTTTCTATGGATTGCTTCTTTCGCCTCTTTCGCCGTCAAAGTGCCTATGGTACCTGTTCATATTTGGTTACCCGAAGCTCATGTAGAGGCACCTACGGCAGGATCCGTCATCTTGGCAGGAATTCCTTTAAAATTAGGAACCTACGGGTTTTTAAGATTTTCAATACCCATGTTTCCCGAAGCGACACTTTGTTTTACTCCTTTCATTTATACTTTAAGCGCGATTGCTATAATATATACTTCCTTGACCACTTCAAGACAGATCGATCTTAAGAAGATCATTGCTTACTCCTCAGTAGCCCATATGAATCTGGTGACTATTGGTATGTTTAGTCGGGCGGCGGCCGTTAGGTCACCTATTTTGAGTTATGGACACACAAGGCCAAAACATGTGTGCCGGGCGTGCGACCCATCAACCTACTAGCAATGGGGGAGAAAACATAGCATGTCGCAACAAAAGCTTGATTCGAGGCGTCAGCAAAACACTGCCGTCTGTTCCAAAAAAAAAGCCCCTTAGCGCCCCGGGACGGGAGTGGGGGACGGCCCTACGCGCAGGCAACAGCAGCACCGGCTCCACGAAGTAAGAATCGAATCTTTCTGTTGGCTTTCCCAATTCATTCGTAAATAAGAATTTAAGGGCTAGAAGCGAGCGCTTCTAGCTGCTTCGCCTGCTTCTTATTATGGCGGCTATGTTGGCGTGGCGAAAATGAACGAAAAGCGATATGAACGTGCTATTTTCAAATCGATTGATAGATAGCCTGATCTGTTCTGATAGATCGAAAGAGTAGGAATAGAAAGAGAAGGAATCTATCAATAAGAAGGGGGAAATCCCCTATTTCTATCTATTGATGAGACAACTATCTATTCTTGATCCATCAGAAAGAAATCGATATGTATCTGATGGAGTCTACATCGTACGTAGAGCGGGCAAGCGCTTTTTAGGCCAGCTCAGTTCTCTTATCCATCGGTCCAATGCACTGGGCTCATCTCATGGAGGGAAAAGCCAAAATGTAGTTGTGTTGTTGTTGTTCGCCGCTTCGATGCATTCCCTTCTCTCCCCGGCATCGTCCCACACAGAAAGAAAGAGCGCAGAGCCGCGGCCCGACCTGTGGGTCCGCTAACGTAAAGCGAGGAGTTGAGCCTGAACTGGCGAACCGAAGTCACTTTCGGAACCATACTTCCTACAGCTAACACGCGTCCAGTCCAGCGGGAACGCGCAGCGCAAACGAACGTGAGCTGCTATACCGAATCCCCCGCTGGCCATCGGGGACCGAGTGGTAAGGCCATGATCCGCAGGGGAACGGATCACTCATTCTTCCATTGGGGACAGGTGCACGAACGACAACTCCAAACGTCACACATCCGCCGCCTACTTACCGTTTAGGTGGCACCAGCGAGATCCAGCTAAGGAAAAAAAGTTTCGCGGCTGCTCCACTCCGCCGCGGTCTCATGAACTGAACTTCGTTGCCTTCCCGCGCGCAAAGCGAATGGGCGCTGTGCTGTGGGTCAGTTTCGGGGCGGGGGGCTCGAGAGACCAGAAGAATGATTCATTTGGATCGACGAGCTTTTTCAGCCCCAAAACTAAGAATCAATGGAATGTCTGTCTATCCATGAACATCTATTCTATCTGTATAGATAGGGGATCTCTCTATACATATAAAAGTGTTTTATGGCATGATATGATCGCCTAGCCGTAGCCGGCATATCAGCTGCGCTCAATATGCGGGATTTCTGTTGGATCAGATCTTTTGCTTTGACGGAAGCTTTTGGACCTAGAAAAAAGGACTTTAAGCCTTCGCGCAAGCAAGCGCGAGAGAAGCAAGCAAAGTATAAGCTTTGCCAGAAGCAAGACGAGGAAGCGAAGCTTAGCGAGCTTTAGAAGGCCGACCACTACATAAGCCGCTGGCGGAAAAAGCTCTTGAGAGCTTCCCTTCATTCGCTTCGCGGGAGCCGCACAGCACATAGCTGGAAGTCAGAGGGCCCATACTACCTGCCTAACCCTTCGCTCCGAGGGACCGTAGATCGGAAAGCGCCTTCTAAACCACCCCATTCATCCAAAAAAGAGGGGAAGGGGCCTATGTATTTGCATGACCCCTGCAGATTTTACCCTATCTACACCCGGAGCCAATCCCCTATCGGTCCTGCCACCACGCCGCAGAACGAGAGCTCGTGTGGAACCTTTTATTTCTGGCGTAACAGCGGTGGAACGTAACAAAATATTACGGTCGCGTAACATAAGGGCCGGAGGTACGGTAAACTCGGCCAAAATATGACACCCGAAGGGCCCGGCACGCACAATCCTATCCTATCCGAGTTTACCCCTTGCATGCACTTCGGACAGCCGACCGTAGCATCATAAGGAGGACCTCCCTTTCGAGGTAAAAAAAAGGTACGATACATAGGAAGTTGGTCTTTCTCAACGTGGTGTATAGCACGAAAAACCTTTCGATACAAGATAGGGCCGTTCTCACATGAAAGAAGAGAAAAAAGGATTGATTCTCTTTTTTCTCTTTCTCGAGGAGGAAAGAGAAATAGAGTCTTATGGGGGGAGGGGGAACATTCGGGCGCATTTAAAAAAATCCTCCACTGCATCCAGAATCACAAGTGGAACACTAAGCAGGGGTGGGAAGGCAGCGAACTCCGCAACAAAAGCGAAGCGAGCCCCTTACTCACCTCTCTCTATAAAGCCCTATTAGTAAAGCTTGAAAGCCGTTGCGCGCTAGTAGCGCGCATCCGTTTTTCAGCTGGCTTCAAAGTGCTAGTTGTAGCGCGCTAGCGCCCCTATAGAGTAAGGCTCTTCTGTGGAGTCGCACTCCACGAGCCTTGTCTTCCCTCCAACGACTAGCTTCCCTTTCTTGTTCCGGCCCGACAACGAGGACGCTGCCCTTCCCCCGCCGTGGAAGGACTTCAGCCTGTGGTGTGGTTCAACCCATGGGCGGAGTCGCCCTCACCCCCCCATTGTTCAGTGCTCCCTGCTGCTTCGCTGGGCTTTACCCGTCCCCGGCGTGGACGCGGGCTTCTATAATATAAGAAAATGAGAAGCTCTCAACACAAGAAAACGCGAACCGCGCGGAGCCCGCCCGAGTTCGTTTTCTGCCGCCACTGGCCGGCCGCGGGGAACTACTGCTCGGTCGGGGGGAAGGGAAAGGCTTGGGCCTACCTATCCCGATAGGACCTCATAAAAGAACGGGAGCTGTTGAGAGGTTCCATAGGCAGCACTTTTGTACGTGATCGTAGTATGTCACGTCGTCTCGTCCCCGCTGCATTGAAGAGTACCTATGCACTATGTTCCGGTTCACTGATAAGGAAGATAGAGTTGGGGTGGGGGTCTACGATGTGATACTCAAGTATGACCCGGGGAGATACATGCTAACTATGGGTAGGAAGCAGGAACCATTATGTAAATAACTTCGGGGGGTTAAAGATCTCTTATACTACCATCGATCGACAGAGCGGAACGACCAGAAAAAGAAGTGAAGTTAGAAAGCCGTATGATAGGTGGTAACTATCTTGTACGGTTCGGGGGGTAATCGGCGTACTCCGATCAGTGGGGGGGATCTTTGGCTCTATCGAACATACAGGGAATTGGAGGTAGCATTCCACCGATGTTAAGTCATGGACTGGTTTCTTCAGCCCTTTTTCTATGTGTTGGTGTTCTATATGACCGACATAAGACTCGACTTGTTAGATATTACGGAGGTTTAGTGAGCACCATGCCGAATCTCTCTACCATTTTCTTTTCTTTTACTTTGGCCAATATGAGTTCACCTGGTACTAGCAGCTTTATCGGGGAATTTCTCATCTTAGTAGGAGCTTTCCAAAGAAATAGCTTAGTAGCCACATTAGCCGCGCTTGGGATGATTTTAGGCGCGGCGTATTCCCTTTGGCTATATAATCGTGTGGTTTCTGGAAATTTAAAACCCGATTTCCTCCATAAATTCTCCGATTCAAATGGCAGAGAAGTTTCTATATTTATACCTTTTCTTGTTGGAGGGGCGACCGTCCGTTGAACTACCAAAGAAAAAAGGGTAAACCAATGTGATCATGACGTTGTAGGTGCTTGCGATGGGACGGATGCGACTTCCCTTAGTTGGTTTGGGTGGCATAGCCCGTTGCAGAAGTCCCCCCCTTTTTTTTTTTTCTTTTTTTAGTCTTTAGGGAGCCAAAGCTTTACCTTACTAATAAAATAAGGCTCGCGCAGGGGCGTTCACTTTTTTTTGGCTGAGCCGTATCTTTCTGGGTGGGACTGAGAGAAAAAAAGGACGGAGGGCAACCATGCATGGTACTTCTCGACCGTGTCTCCGAGGGACAGTTGAACGAGCGACTCATGAATGCTGCCGGGTTGGACGAGCCAATTACTCGAACGCGTTCGGTCTGTTTTTTGAGCAAGAATCACAGCGTTACCTTACCTTCACCATGATACGGACTCCAAGTTCTTATGGCAGAGCACGAGGAGATTTATCATCAATATGATGATGGGAATGGAAACCAGAAGCACGACCGGGGCCTTCGTAGTCCAAAATAATAAAACCATCAATAACAGTAACGTAAGCATGAGACTTTTTGGTAGTACCGGTGAACCAGATGGCCGCGGCGATGGAATCTGGGACGGAGGACTCGTAGTATCTCTCTAGATCTGGCAAAAGCGAAAGACCCCCTAACGTAATTCGAATGGAGGCTGACCGCTGAGCCCGCTCTGGCCTCGCAGGGCGGGCCCTTGTGGTTGCGAGCTGGAGCTGCCATAGCTTATGGCTAGAGCAATGAGAGGGGCCCCAGCAGAGAGAACAGTAAGGATAACGAGCGCTCCGCCCGTCAAGCGGGCGGCAGGAGCAGCGGGCAAGTGCTTGTTAGGCCAACAGCCCAGTGAACCGGGCGGGGCACTCGACGAAAGGGGGGCACACTGAGGCAAGTACGAGAAATTAGCCCCGCTCCGCTTTATTAAAAGCAAGGACCACTACGGGAGGTCAAACCAAGGACCTATGGAAGTCGGGGCTCGTCCCCGGTCAATATTGGATCAAACAATAGGGGGCCGTAGCACTGACCTCTTTTTTTATTGATTCAATACAATAGGATAGGGGAAAAGATCGTACAGTTCCCTACCGAGACAACAGAAACTCTCAACGGATCCTCCGCGCGCTGGGCATACCTCTTCCGTGCGCCTTTATCGTGACGGGAACAGAACAACAGGGAAAGACCCGGCCGATCTGCCCAGGGCTCGAGGGCGAGCTTTATTTAAGAGAGAATGGGGAGTGAATCGAAAGGCTTCCGTTTCCGTTCTTGGTTTGGGGGCTTTCGGGCTCCTCTCGATCTTATTCGTAGTTGGGAAGGGGGAAGGAGTCTAAATCAATGGACATTAATGAACCATCATTGATGGACGTTGCACATGACACGATCAATTCGACTCAAGGCCTGGCGCTAATAGAGGTTGCTTACTCTCCTAGTAGCGAAGGAAAAGGGCAGGGCTTTTTTCGTAGTAATAGTGGGCTGGGCGGGTCTCATGAGATCTATGCCGGCCGTCGGAATCAAATGAAGGTCGAAGGACCATTCGATTCATTAAGGGGCATAGATCTAGGCCTATTTGTTTGGTCAATCACCAAAGGCGGGGGGGAACCACTATGGGCGAGACCCCCCGGCCTCGATTCTTTTACATAGTCTGGGGGCCGGTCGCAGCGGAGCAGCGGGGCATAGCGGCGCCCTCGCCTGGCGCCATTCCCGGACCTAGCAGCAGACGGGCGAGCCGGGCCTGAATTCAGACCAGACCAGACTCTTCTTTGTTTGAGCTGCTCCCACGCACGCAGACCGGAAGATCTCAGTTGTCCTGGACTGGACAAGTACGTAGAGATCTTCGTGGGACCGGGGAGGGAGTCTCAATCGATCTTTTCTAGGATTCCTTATCACGCCACGCACGGAGATCTTTCCATTGATAGATAAGAGAGAGGGCTCCCCCCTTGAACAGACTCTTAAAGGTTAGGTTACTACCTGCCTCTACAGAAGAGGTGTACTTTGTACCGCCCGGAGGTCATATAGATCGAAACCCGGAGCGATAAGAACGAAAGCCCTCCCCACAGCTACAACTACTGGCGCTTCAAAAGGCTTAGATTCTAAGGGCGCTACTGAAAGCCTTTTTTAGGTCGTGTAATAGGGAGGTGTAAGCGCCTCGAAAGCCTTTGGTACTTCGGTAGGGCGAGCAGCCCTTAAACCAAAAAAAGGTTTGGAACCCTTCCCCTATTTCTACATTTCATTCTCTATTCGGCCCGCCTCAAACAAAATGAGAAAAAAGGAGAGGCCTATTGATTCGAAGTCACTACGAAAGGGTCGGTCAATAGCATAGCTCTTTCTTTTTCTGGTCTCCTTTCGAAGGAAAGGCCTTCGCATTCCTAATCCGGTAGGGCCGGACGGCTTTGTTTGCCCCAGCTTAGCTTGGCGAATCGCATCCCCGCGCAACGACATTGTTTGTGCGCCCCTTACCGTTCTCGCTCAGTGTTTGCAACGGCTGGGGAGGCAGTCGTAGAAGCGAAGCCTATCGCCACGCCGACCATCAAATACGAGATTGGGGCCCTTCTCAAAGATTTGATGGAATGGCCTAGCCCACCCAAGAGCGCTTATGTCATATGGGAACTCATGGCTGGAAACAATCCTTATGGTTTTGATATCCGGTAGGAATAATAAGATCAAAGTCCAGGTTGGTTGGTGAGCCTAGTGATAGGAGACTATCTAGCTTGGTTCGGAGAGCACTTGTTGGGTTAAAGATTTTTTTTGTTTCTAAATGTTACGGCCTAAATGCTGAACTATTGACCCTACTTGTTTGGATGGGTGTTCACCCCAAAGTGTTCCCGGACTGCATGCATACATCCGTAAGTAACTTAGTGCAACATGGCAAATTTCATTGAGAGGAATCAGCAAAGAAAAGAAAAACGGGTCAACATCTTAATGTTTATTTGAGAGATTGTCCTCGGGCTGAGGAGTGTCCACATGAGTTCGTTGAGGTGTCTACACAGGAATAAAAACCTCTTTTATATTCTGTCGACAGTTCGGATTGATCCACCTAAGTAGAACGAAAAGGAGGAATTGGAAATTCAAAGGGGGGCCAGATCAGAAGCTTTGCTTCCGGTAGCTTGCTGACTCTCCTAGTTAGAAGAAGGCTCTTTGGCGAATTCTTTAGATCTGGATAGAGTCCCCTTTACTTTGATATTCTATTAGTAAAGCGCTAGCGCGCTACAACTAGCATAGCAGCCTGCGGAAAAGGCTAACGAGCTCCTACTAATAAGTTGGAGCAACAAGCAACGGATTGAGCGCATCTTTCCCCTTTCTATTAGTAAGGTTGTCAAAAGGCTTTCCGATTGTTTGATTGCAGGGCGTTTAGACTTTACTAATTAAATATATAGGGCAAAGAGCATCCGCTTTTATAAAAAACTTTTAGTCATCTATCTCGCTACCTACTCTTTTTGCAAAAAGGCTTTGGGGATAGGATCACACTCGAGAAAGAGTCTACTTCAAAGGCTGCAGGGAGGACTAGGCTCTGCAGGTGGGCACCACTATTCATCATGTCAAGACGGTTTGTTTGTTTTCGAAAGTAATCAAAAAGATTCGACGAAAACCGGGCATACATTCGAGAGAGAGAAAGATTAGTTCGTGTCTGGGTCAAGGGGACGGATGACCCGAAACCTCTTACTCCGGTAAGAGCTGTCTAACCTCTGTTGTGTTGCTATAACCTAGTCTTACCCGCTCTTACCTCCCTGCCTGTTTTCGTTTCTTTCTTTTATGAGAATACCTGCCCCGCTGCCTTCGCTTTCGTTTGGGCCCGGGGAATCCCTTGCTTTTGGCTACGGTCTTTATTTACCTTTTTTGCACTTTTTTTTTTTCAAAACTCTTAATTCACAAACACTACTGGAACGGCGCGGCACGACAGCAATACCACGACAGATATACTTACCGACAAGAGAGAGCGAGACTGACCCACCCAAGAGAGAGAACGCAAGAGTGACTTCCCCCTATCACTTAAAGGCCGGAAGAAAGTTTGAATTTCCTACGGCGTTATTTACCAAGCTCGGGACTAGAGGAGCATTTTAAGAATTTGAGGTTGTGATAAGGATGAAGTCTCATTCATATAGTAATGTCCCTAGCTTGCGCCCTATTTGGGACTAAGGCAGGTTTGGAACCTTGTCCTATCACCTTTATCAAATCCCTAGCTCTCTTCCTTAGTGCAACTGCCCTATTCCTACCATGGGAATATCTATCTTTCTTTCTTGTGTCATATCTATAGTTTCGGATATCAAACCGGACGGTATCGTATATGAAGAAAGATATTGTTGACGTTAGTAGACTAATCTATTCATTGGTAGGGCATTTCTTCCTGTGACCGCCTTTCCTACCAAAAGGCTAACCCAACCAAATCCGAGTTTTTTCTAGACTAGACCTTCGGGATTTTTTTAGGATTCATACATGCATTGATCCAGTCGAAGAACCTGCTCCAGAGCGACTACTCCGCCTAGCGTATCTTCCTGCCCGCCCCGGGTTCTCTCTGCTCGGATTCCACAATCAATCCCAGATCCATCCATTTGAGGGAGGTAAAATTCCGCGCTCTTCTAATTGCTTAGAGGTATTTTAACCCCTTTACATCTAGGGCTCATCGAAGCCCTATTAGTTCTGTATATTCAGGAACAGGGCTCTCAAATGGTCGACTGCGAAACCCATCAGGGTTAAAAAATCGTATACTTTAACGATGCCCTCTATCGGCGAGAGTTCGACGGATTACTTTTGCGATGTCTGTCACATGAAGAAGCTCAGCAAGCCTTGCAAAAAGTAAATGCTTTACTAATAGGGCATAGTAATAGTGGGTTGCTGGGTTGGTTTTGCTCTCTACCTTCTCACAGGGGGATGGAAACAAGAGAGGTCAACTGGAGTGGAAGCCAAACGACGGGGCCGAGAATCTGTGATCGATCCGAAGAACCACTGCCAGATACGATTCTGCTCCCCCTTCGTACTACCAAAAAATGCGATTCTTGCCCGGCTTTCTTTCGGCTTAAGAAGGCTGCGGTGAGAATGAGGATCACTTCGGAACTCTAGGAGAATGGTCGTTTTAGGGCGGGATCTAAAAGCTCTCCAACGTGTTGCGGAGCCTTCGGCCGTGAGAGGAGAGGATCTTTTGGCTTCCTCAGGGCCGTGTGAAGCTTAGCTTGCTTTAGCAGCCACGTGATGATTCAAGTTCGTGGTAGGCGTAGGAGCTGGGCGAAGCGGTAGCGAAGCTCAGGTGGTGATGCAAATGCGCGGTGAGCGTAGTAGCCCCCTCGGGCATGCTCCTTGTAGAACCAAGCGAAGAGCTAGTGAGGGCCGGAATGGAATATCGTATGTAGTGTAGAATCGGATCTGAAGCTCTTTACTAGGATTGGAACAAGCGAGGAACGAGTGACCACAAGC
>CM065915.1:685000-710000 GCA_033439115.1 Firmiana major
AGCATGGATACGAGACTATTGATTGAAGTGAAGTTTGGAATCATTGTGGTTTTCTATCTTCAGATTACCAAATTGGAGAATCACCAAGGCCTTTCAGCGATTTGACGCGCCCCCCTAAGCTAGACGCTTTACTTACCTGACCTCAAAGAGAATAGAATGAGTCGCCCTAGCTCTTACTAAGAGTTTGAATTGCTCTGTAGGATAGTAGGGCGAATGAATTGCATTAGTGCGATTTGGCTAGCGGAATCGCCCAGCGAACAAATCGCCTCCTTGCTATCTTAAAAAAAAAAGCGGACCCGCGCGAATCGCGTCTTCGATCTTGCATATATATATATCAGCATCACCACTACGGAAACGAAATTTCCTTAGTTCTGTGAAACAAAGCCAAGCCTTTTCCGCCTTCCATCCCGCGTTTCCCTGCTTGATACTTTTTTTTTTTAGCCTAGTCATGAACCACCCTGGTTGGGACCATGGTCTACCCAGCAGTGCTTCATATCCTCCTTTCTCTTTGTCTAAGATTGGACTAAAGGTACCAAACCAGGCATCCTTTTTTGTTGTTTTTTTTTGGCTAAGAAGCCCGTAGGTTGTACGCCAGCCATACGTAGCTTGAACTGTGATGGCCGCAATGCTTAGCTATTGTCGATCTCCAAGACGCCTTTGGTTGAATGTTCACACCTGATCCACCATCTGCACTTCCTACATTCACTCCCGGAAATTGAAAGAGGAAAACATAAATTGTAACCTCCCGGTCTGCCGTCTCCACGACTTTCCCTTTGGCGGGCTGCTCCTCAAGCCTTCGAGTGCCGATCTTCGCTTGGGCCGGCTCCGAGGCTCTACCCTGGCTTTTCATTGGTTCCAACCCTGGGGCCCTTTATCGTATCGCGCGCGCATCTTCAAGCAATCGGGGGGGCCGAGTACATAGACGAGGCGGTCCCGGGAATGAGAGCCCATTCCCTCGTGCTCTGGAACTCCTTAACTTCGGTTGAACAAAAAAGGTTCAATCTTGTGAAACCGTAGCGTAGGCGAAACCCGGCAGCCCGCCCAGACCCAGAGTTTGACCTTCTCCGGCCCTGGTAGGAAACCCCACTTTCCTTCCCCCAGCAGGCAACAACACTGGGAGAAAGACGATCAGGATCTCACGTGTGGCAGATGTTGGAACAAACTCCGAATCCAAGAGGTACCTACCTAGAAAGGAAACTCACCACTCACTGGTAAAAGAGAAGAGAGAAAGGACCAATTGAAGGCCCCGGGGCCGGAATGCGGTAGGGTCTTCAAGCCCCATGCTCGATTCTCGAGATTGATTCATGGGCCGTCTCGCGAAGATCTTCGATCCTTCGCCATCGCGAGAATATAGCGATCGAAGAGCTATCGCTCAGCTGCTTCGCGTATTACGAAAGTCGTATTGCCCGAAGGGGGCATGCTGCAAGAGCGTAGGTGACTGGTAAGCGTAGGAGGCGTGCCCGAAGGGCAGCGGCAGCAGTGTGGTTCCAGGTGCCGTCGCTAGATTGAGATCTGCAGGGTGGCGGGGACTTCGCCTGCCTTATATCGGGTGAAGAGAAGGGGTGGTAGGCTTAGTAGGGCTCGAACCTACAATATCACCGTTATGAGCGGTACGTTTCAACCAATTAAACTATAAGCCCCTACGGATCTCTACATGCAATTTGCTCACTTCGGGAAGAGCGGACGGAAAGGGGGCCTTTGCTCTATCTGCTTCTTCCTCTTCCCAGGAATGAACAATTAGAAAAAAAAAAAATGATTTTCTTATTGTTGATAGATAGATATAGAATATTCTATATCTATTATTTATTAAAATAATATAATAATTAAGCAAGCGGCCCTTTCGCGACTCAAACTGCCGGTACGCTTTCCGGCTCGAAACGACTCAAACGGGTGGGGGCTCTATATTTGCTTGCAATGCCGGCTGTTCGCGTTTAGTTAAAAGTAGAAGTAGAGGGCGCCCTTTGCCCCACACTTCAAAAAAAGTAAAAAAGTCTAAATTAAGTAAGAAAAAGTACATAAAAAGAAAGAAAGAAAAACTTAGTTACGGGAACCGAAGGTTAGGCCGACTACTTACTTTAGTATAGCTAAACCTAAAAAAGTTTATTCCTACCCCCTTTTCTTCCCCTTTCTGTCAATGTTGCCAATTCCCAGAATACTAATGTACCCTCGTGCATACAGTTGTCCAACTACTTTCTTCTTCCGACTTTTTTAGCCACTTCCGCATCTGTCGTATTCGGGAGAGCTTGCTTCGTGTCGGAGCATTTAGCAATGCCCAGCAGCCTGGTGAGGGCTGGCTGCCCGGGGACAGGTTAAGGCAGGGCCCGCTGGGCTTGCTTCTCATGAGATTGGGTGAGGGAATCGGAAAGGGGCTCATAAACCAGGCGGGCGGGCTTTTGGGCACGCGGAAAAGGGAAAGTGGATGGAGGGTGCTTCTCAGCTAGAGTTGGGGGCGGGATCGTTGGGAAAGCGCTTTGTAAATGAAGTGAGTTGAAGCAAGCAGAGTTCGGAAGGCAGCGGAGATATATTCACCTCAAGAAGAAGAACGGAAAACCTTGATTTTAGTCAATTTTTTCATTCTTCTGTCAAAAATGACATATACGGCCTCCTTTCGATAACAGAGAGGCAGAATGGGTTTCGGACACAAGATCAAAAAAAGAAGTAGAAAAAGCGTCTTTAATATTAATAAAGGAAGGGCCGAGTCTTTTCTCAGCTTGCAACCCATACAAGTAGAAATCTCAATGTTAGGTACAGACCCCAACATTCCAGTAGAAATAAAATATCTAAGTCTTGGGCTGGAGACATGTCCTAATCTACGATGCCACAACAAAAAAAGGGGAGTAGAGAAAACAACACCAGAAAAGGTAAACGAAGTTTCTCAAAAAGAGAGCTTGCCAACTCTACGGTCCTTCCCAATCAATCCCTTACTCCATAAGGCCTCTCGCATGATCCTCTACAAGACAGGAGGTAGGAGAGAAGTGAATATAAGCATTTTTTTTTTCAAGCCGGAAAGAAGATTCACTGAGAACAGAAAGATGAAAAAGAGCAGAGCATATTCGATGATAACGAGAGAGAGTACCAAGACTAGTTAGAGGGAATTGCTCGGAGTTTGCAGTTTAAACAATAAGGAACTTAGATAGAGAACGAAGAGAAGAAAGAAGTGAAGAATCACCAGTCATATTCTTCGATGCACCCGAAGAAAGTAAGCAGCCCCCTATGTTGTAAGCATAAGGGGGAGCAAATACCTGTTGCAGAGGAGGAAGAGATATGACAAGACGGATTCAACCTCTGAATCTGCTTCCGCTGTCGTGGGGTAAAACTATCTGTGTCGGGCGTGGGAGTGCTCCTAAGATCATAGAAGTAATGCTTCAGAGGCCCTATGGAGTAAGGGGATTGGAAAGTTTCCGATTCAGTAGGCGTCTCTGGGAGAGCGGCAAGATGAGCTGTGTCTGACTGTCGACGAGAGTTTGCATTCTGCCGCTTTCGAGAGTCTGCAATCATGTGACCCGGCTTCTTGCAATAGTGGCAATCTTGGACATGTTTCGTTGGCCTGATGCACCAGCAGAGCTTCCAGATTGAAGATTCTGACCATAGGGTCGATGTCCCGAAGCATGTTCGGCTGGTCCCATAGAAGCCTAAGCCTTCGGTAATAAAATAAATAGTATAGCACACTTCTTTCTTTATTTTACCTATAAGCTAAGGCATGTTCTTCATGTTGCAACTGATAGAAAGGTGAAGAATCATCCTGAGAATCAAGATTACTTTTTTTTTTTAATCTTTAGCAGTCGAAAAAGGGGTGACGGTGTATATGAGGCTCAAAGGAAGTAAACAAGTCATCCCATTTGAAGCTAAGCACTTTTCATCTTTTGTAGGAAAATCCCCTTCTCTAGTCTTGGGAAATTGAGCGACCCATCCACATAAGCACAAGAATTTTTCCCGCGCAAATCATTCTTCATCGCATAAGCCCATGACAAGTCATTTCCAGATGCTTCTTTCGGAAGAGCACGGGAAAAGCCTCAATTTGGTGGGATCAAGTCCAAGCAAGGCGTGAGCGGAAAGGCAAAGAAAGGGAAGTACATGGGACAAGATGCGATCGAGGTTGCAGGATTAATTTCTACCCGAACATTAGACCCAAAGCTTGTTCCAAAGGTTTCACTTCGCTTTAAAGGATAGGAGGGGGAAAAGCGTACAAGAGAGCCCCTACTCCTTAAAAAAAAAGTTGCAGAGTTCTACCAATTGTTTATTCGCAATGGCTTGAACGAATCCGACGCAGAATCCCTTGCTTGCTTGATAGGGCTTGAGGTTATAAATCCAAGATGAAATCTCGATGCATCAGGCATCAGATGTGGAAAGTGGCCTATCAACTAGCTCTAAAGGCCGAGGAAAAGCTAAAGAGAAGGACCACAAGGGGGCACCGAAGGTGATAGGGGATCGACCTCTACAATCGGGCGAGGAAAGAGACCCCTTTTCCCTTCCCTCAATATATATGGCACGCTTTACTAATATAATAGAAAGTCAAGGCTCCATCCTACTCGTTGCCCAGAGCCTTGACTTGAGCATTGTACAAGCGCTTAAGGCTCCTTCGGGCCATGGCCACAACTATTATATAAGGCAAGGCTTGGAAGCAAGCTACCAGCGCTTATCGGCGAGAACTAGGCTTGGCTTGGTTAGTAGTGCCCGCCCATTTTGTCTCGCCCGCCTTAGGCCCATGAATTCTTCAGAGCGGGGCGGCAGGCCGGGCGGACGGGGACCGTCAAAGAAGTGCCTCGACGCGCCGCAGCCACTACTTTGACTCCTTTTATGCAATTATGAACTATACGGAACTTTATCGATTCCAACGCAACTTATCCTTTTGGAGCTGACGTAACAAACTACGCGAGCCTCCCAACGAAGCCAACATAAATCCGATCCAAATAAAAAAAATAAAAGGCAGTTTCATTATGGTGGTATACCAGCCCCCAGTTCTGGAACTTCCAGTTCCAATCGAAGCATATAGATCCGTAAATAGATTTGTATGTATAGCCACTTCAGTCGTGCTCGTCGTTTCTCGAAAGTATCTTTTTTCTGGGAACATGGTTAACCAGAAATTATTATGTTTACGATTCTTCATCCACCGATGCAGAAAATGCTCCAGTTTTCCATTCTCATATGAGGCCGGAAAGTTTATTAGCAACGGGTCGGCACGAAGTGATTCATCATGCTCAAACATGAGCCGATCATTCGTTAGGGACGGTTTATAGATCATAAAATTCCCACAAATGGAATGAAAAGTGGGTGCATGTAAATGATCGAGACCTCGCAAACAACAACGCTCCTTCCCCATATGGAGTTCGGAACCCAAAGGCAATCGTTGAGTGAACTGTATCTTCTTTGTGTTAGTTGACCTAAACCGCACCATTACTGCTGGGGTGGGGCTCGGCCTCCGAACCGTACGTGGGACGAGTTTCTGCCTCATACAGCTCGGGCCGAAGACCGGGGGAAGTTTAGGAGAGATGGGGAGACCCAGCAGCTGCCGGTCGGGGCGGGGATAAGCTTGTGAAGAAGCGAGCTTATCCCCCCCCAAAAAAACCGATCCTATAGCGCTAGCGCTTCGCGTTCTTTCTATTTTATCTCATTTCATTCCGGGATAGGCGGCTAATACTAATCTAATAAGTGAAGTAGTCGTCGTCTGACCAATTGGCTCGGACACCAGACCGCTCGTGCCCGCCCATTTTGTCTCGCCCTAAATGGAATGGCTCTCTTAATTACGCTGCGCCCCGACCCGAGTCCCCACGTCCGCTCTTCTCCGCCCGCAACCCAAGAAGTTGGCTTTGCCAACACAACATTAGGGCCGTCCCCTTCATTCTATGCTGACCCCGGCCCGGGGCTGGCTTTTTGGGAAGCCCGTTCCCACCGCGCTCACGGCCCGGCTGGCCTGCCAGCGGTAGTGGGAATTCCCCCGTTCCCTGGTCAAAGACTTGGTCGGATGCGGGATCTACTCCACGAGGAGCGGTACGGACGTAGATGATATCATCACGACCTCTCTTTTCGTACCGCTAGGGATGCTTAACGCCACTTCGCCAACTGGCGTTACCCGCGCTTTCGTGTCTCTCAGTGTGGTCAGCACTGGGTGTTTCCGAGCAGCGAGGCTTACACCCATTCGCATTAGTTCATCCAAAGTTCCTTACCCTTATGCACGAATTATTGAATAAGCCATCTTCCTATCAAGGTTAAGGAGTCAACTGAGCATCTCAGTGGCGGGATTGAATACCCGAATCGAATCAGAGTTCACGCCGCCCGCCCTGAACAAATAGGAGGCGTGGGCCACAGGTCGCACATAAGCCGCCGGGTCGCACGACAGAAGAACACCCAACATACAGATGCACACTCCCCCATGTGAAATATTCATCTTCATTGGAGCTTTTTGGTAGTAGTCGTGACCAACAGCCATAGCCATCAGCTGTCGGCTCGTTGGTAAGGCGAGAGCTTCAAGCCCGATTTCTGGTGGCATATCCCCTACACAAGCACCACCCGACGAAGGGGGGACGGGGAAAGCTACAGGCCCAAAACCTTCGACCCTTCTTTCTAAATGGGGGTGCCCGGAGCACCTCATCTTGTCATTTCGTCGTTGCTCATTCCCGTTAGGCCGAAGTGTTTGGCGTTTCCTTCTCCGCGCCCGTTCATGCTTCGCTGACCTATCGCGTGGTAAAAAGAAGAAAGTACGAAAGAATAGTAAACGGAGCACACCGCAGAAAGATTCTAAATATGAGAAGTCCCCCTTGGATTCGAGAAGAAGAAAATGAAGAACAGGAACGAAACGAAATAAGGCGTTTCTAGCTCTAGTTTCGGATGAGCTTCTCCCAATTATGTCTGGTAATAGAATAGGGCGGCTTGCTCTGACCAAGACTCCACTTTTTGCTCTGTCCATGGAGCGTATGAATTTCCTGGAATGTAGATAGACCAAAAGAGGGAATGAAGAGATAGGAATAGGAATTAGAGTACCATTGGAAAAAGGGGCACCCGTGGAAACATCTCTACTGACGAACCATTTCAATAGTACGGGTGCTGCCGTGCCACGAGGCACGACCATAAAAATAATAAAAAAGAAAAAGTTATGTAGTTGGACCATCAGCTCTATCCGTTCGAGTTTCACTTCTCTAAAGAAGATAAGACGCTAAAACTGAAAGTGTTCGCAATGCATACCGAAAGGATACCAATGAAGCCGACCATTAATGACTAGTTCGAACACCAGGAGCGGTCTGATCCCTTATTTGATCAGACAGACTGCTCTTAGAAACATAAAACAAAAGCAAACTCTCATAGTTCGGAGCCCAGCTCCAACTACTTCTTCTTAAGTGAGGTTTCTTATAGCCTTCTCGGGGTCTTCCTTTCTACTCCTAATGGTAGTGCGCATCTCAAACTATGAGGGGCCTTTGAAGCCCGCACCACAAACTGCTACAGCATAAACATAGGCTGGTAGTATGAATTGTCCCAAACTGCATAAAAGCTTATGTCTTCATATAGGAAGAACCTCCCAATAGCTCTCCTAGCCGCTGCATGCAACCTCTGCGAAAATACTGATTTCATCGAGGGTTGTACTACTGTTTTCTTCAAAAGAAGGAAAAAAGAGACTCAACTTCTTTTTCTCGTAGCGCCTGATGCAGAGAGACCGCTCCGCAAAGATTCCCCAATACCACTGTCATCAAAATCCTCCGTACGACAGCCCTGCCCTCTCTAGGCTAGGCTCCTCTGTTACATCAACTAGATCCACTCCCACCGAAAAGAAATTCCTTTTTTTTTACCGGCCAATCCTAATTTCAAATAAAGCACTCTTCCTCATTTGTTTCTCTTTTCTTGCCTTCTTTATTAGTGAAGGGGATCCTCGAGAAAGCTCTTTGGCCAATTCTGTAGAATTTTGGCATATGGCGATGTTATTTCCAGCCAAACATGCCAAGTGGAATTTCAATCTTATTTTTTATTTTTCTCGCCTGAGTACTTGTTGCCGCAGAGCTTGCATTGGACATTTGATCTATCAAATTTGGTGGCAAACTGCCAACAAAGGTCTGTTGGGTTTCTACTCAGTTGATTTGGCTGTCTTATTAGTTGCTGTCTTGAATTGGTTGGGAGACACAAAGGGGCTGCTCAAAAAGAGATGTTAAAAACAAGGTCTCATAGCCTTGATTCTGCCAGCCGTGGGTGTGGGAAGAGGTGTCCTTTAGGTACATGCCAACTGTTTGACAAAAGGCGCTTTCAATATCAGTGAATTGGTGCTTCAGTATGGAATTTGGTCAAACCAGCGGTTAAACGGTTTTTGAAAAAGTGTCATAGAGTTTCAGCTAGATTGAGACTAAAAGAGCTGTTAGCTAAGCCTTCGATCTTCTTTGCTTCTCCTTCTCTGTATAGGATCGATAAGTCATATCCGTTTTCCTATTTTATCTTTTCGGCTGGTTTTCTAAACACATTTCCAAGGGTCCTTAGCATTCGTAATTCTTATCTAAGAAACTAGAAAGAGAGAGGTTAGTTAAATAAGCATAAAAATAAGAGTAAGGGGGCCCCGGGGGAGCATGGTTTGGCCATAGACGCGGGATTAGGATACCGCTATTTGACGAATCCTGTTTCCCAGCTCTCAGTCCTGTTCCCTTTCACGGAACACTTTTTAGATAGGCTTTTTTCTTCGATTGCAGCTTACTATTATAATGAGTTATTCAAAATTCTCTCGACAGGTTTGAGAGCGCAGGGGGAGACCAGAGGTTTGGAACCCTGAGCCTAAGGCCTTCAATGGTGCTCGGAGTTCCAAGGAAGGCCTTAGGCCAACGTGTTCGATGTCTAACAGTTTTTCAGAGTGGCTCATATACCGGAAGCAGATAAAGTTAGCATTACTTCCATGTATCTTGTGGGTGATGAAAAAACTATGGTGGAAACCCAGAGTTGAGGATTCTTCACGCCAACCTATCACCGATTGGCCAGAGATGAAACAAGAGCTGAGAAAGATGTTTTTGCCGTGTAATGTCCAATGGCTAGCAAGAGACTGATTAAGGCGTTTGAGGCAAACAAACGGGTTCAGTTAGAGAGTATATGAAGAGCTTCCAATCTCTGATGCTCGAAGTGGGTAGTATAAGTGAGGAAGAAAAGCTTTACAACTTTATGCTGGATTTCAGTTGTAGGTTCAGAACGCACTTAGGAGGGAGAAAGTGAATAACCTCGCTTCAGCTATCACGGTAGCAGAGAGTTTAATGGACTTCAAAGGAAGTTCAGATGGGGCAGACAAGAACAAAAACTCTAAAGGCAAGAAGAAGTTCAGTGGGAAGAACGATCATGAAGCATCAACATCCAAAACAAATGTTGACAACAAGGGCAAAGGCAAAGCGCTGGATCCCGGGTGTTTCATTTGCGGCGGTCCCCAGTCCGAAGAGAGAGAAACTCAATGCCTTGATTGCTGAAGAAGACGAAGCGCCGGTTGAAGAAACCACTTCGAGGGTCAATCCACTTCAACTCTGGAATTCCATTAGACAAGAGAGTCGATCAGATACTAGGCTAATGTTCGTGAATGTAAAAGTCAATGGACAGGTTGTGAGGGAAATGGTTGACACCGGTGCTACTCATAACTTCCTTTCTGATCGGATCGTAGCGCGGCTAGGCCTACGGGTTGATAAGGGGAACAGCAAAATGAAGGCGGTGAACTATGAGGCGAAACCTATTGTTAGGGTAGCTAAGATAGTTCCGCTACAGATTGGCGAATGGTCTGGAAAGTTTTACTTGATGTTGGTGCCGTTGGATGACTTCCACTTTTTATTGGGTTTGGAATTATTGTGGAAGACAAGAGTTTACGTTTCACCGCGTCGAGGTGGTATCCTGAAATGCGATAAAAGTCCGTGTTTTGTTCGAGGGTCATAAAACAGAAGAGGGTAAAGTTGGTTTCTGCGCTTCAGATTCGTGATAGTGCGCGAAAGTGGGCGGCTTGCCCCTAGACCATAGAATAGAGCCAACGGTGCTGCTTCGGACTAGGTAAGGTGTCGAACCTCATGTTTTCGATCTCAGTAGCTTCATCTTCTGGATTTGGTAAAAAAGAAACTAAACCCTCTGCCCTAGATTCAGCTAAAAAGCTAGCTCTCGCTTCATCTGATGCTTCATAAGTTTTAGATTTGAAAAAGCCCTCCTTCCTAAACAAGTCAAAAGACTCAGAATCGGGATCACGGTTGTTGGAACTCTTCCCCTCTTCAGCGTCTGTTTCGGCGGATGATTCGGATTCTGCGGATGCGGATTACTAAGCCGCGAGATCTCAGGATCTAGCTAGATAAGACTTATTACACCTTGGGGAAAGCCCATACGGGAAAACGAGACCAAGTCATAAGGAAAGAATTCTTGTTGCTTCAAAAAAGATCTGGCGAAGAGCACCAGTGAAGTGAGGCACGAAAGGCTTTAAAGAGCTCACGCGGATTATGCCTACCTTGGCTACTGGCGAAGATGGAGTAAATTTACTTAACCAAAGCCATACCTGAGTGACTTAGGAAGCGACTTTGTCTTAGCTTTTCTACCTTCTGCCCGATCCTTTCATGGAGGAAGGGCTTCGTACCGTACTCGAGCTTTGGATCAATAAGTGCTAGCGCTAGCGCGCAATGGCTTAACTCTTTCCTAAAGTTTGCCCATCGTGGGGCAAACACTCGGTTGCCTCTCGAAGATGAAGAAGAAAGTTCTGAAGCCGCGCTTGCCGCTGAGGAACACGATGATGGCAACTCATGGTTCTACGACATCAGAAACTACCTCAAGGATCGAAGCTTCCCATCCTATGCTACGTCCAAAGATAAGGAGATCATCAGGCGCATCGCTACGAGGTATGTAATCCTATCACACACACCTAATAATAAAAGATCTTTTATGATGATATTATCAATAATATAGTGACGGTATCAGTGGTGGTCACGTGTGGTAGTCGTATGCTTGCGAAGAATCTTCTTCAAAAGCATACGGAGGCTTAGCACGCTAGGAGTGGGAGTCAAATCATTCCCTCTCCTCTCGGTCAAAGATTGATTGGCGAGCTCCAATTTTTTACTATGAATATGAAAGGAAAATACAATAACCTTTTTCCCGCTAGGTTCAATCAAATCAATGAATCTTCCGGCAGGCAGGGTTTTTGCCCGAACGGAGTACTGTCTCTCTAGCTTGTAGTCAAGCAAGCAAGTTAGGCCTAAGGAACGGAATAACCAAGAAGGGAAAGATCGGAGTACATTACTCTTATCTTTCCCTGGACGAGGCGAATCCTAGCATAACGTAATGAAAACTCACTGATGATTAAGAGAAGAGATAAGATATAGGGCAGAAGAAGATCAGGCACGCAAACCAAGTCTTTCCAGTCGGGGAGTTAGAACTCTGAAGGGTCTCCTGTGATTTTCTCACCATTTGGTAGGCATGCCAACAAGATCTCATGAGAGCTTTGAATCAATCAGTAAGCTCACTCACAATCTACGGCTCAATTAGCACTAACCAAAAAAAAAGGGAATTCGATCCATCTCAGGGAAAGGTAGTGATTGAGACGATCCAGCGGCGTGATTCTATGCTCGACTCAATTTGGTTAAATATTCACTAATTAAATCACTGTTCTTCCCCTTCAAAAAGCTTAGCTAAATGGCCTGCCTCACTTCGCGCGCAGGAATGGATCTTAGCTGGTCAGGTTGCCGGCTTTAAGAAAGCCACACTGGGCCCTCGGCTTCTTGATCCGATCTCCTTCTTGACGCGCAATACGCACTTTTTTTTGCATTAGAGATCAAGGAGGATTCGAACCTCAATATCCCATAGAATGGTATGGGCTAGATGCCTTCCGATCGTCAGATACAATACACGACTTTATCTATGCAATTAGTTGAATACTAAATATCACTAAACCTTCTTTCTAAGTATGATAGGGGTCACGAATGGAGAAAGTTTGATCTCGCCCGACGACAGAAGTTTTCAATTGAAGGGCTTTTCGGGGTGCTCTTATTAGGCAAAGAGGTCGGATAGCGAAAATCACGGGAAAATACAAACATCTCGCTGAAGTATGGCTAGGCAGCAGCAAGGAAGGTCTCTCTCGCTATGGCTCTTCTACGGGGGATGCTTGATTAAGCTTTCTTCTTGTAGCTAGGTTGGAGAGGGAAACAAGAGCTCTAATTGATTTTCCTGGTCCAGCTCAGTCAATGGTTACACTTGACACCTTCTCCTCATCTCTGTTTGCTGTCACTCTGTCCCTATCTATGTGATTTGGAGACCAAGATAAGTAGGGATTGGATCGATGTAATGCCTGCTTGAAGCTCTGTTCTATGCCCGCCCTCCGTCCATACAGAGATGTGGTCACACGATGAAAGCTTTCTATAGTCACCAGGAATCCATTGTCTATTTGACATGTCAGCATTGGAAGAATAGCATACAGGACTAGCCTCCCACTCTGGGAATTCACCTTCAAAGGAGCAACCTATGATCCATTGTGTGTCACGACGTCTTTAGTTGAGAAATCCAACCTGGAATGTTCCGCTTCGGATAGGATGATTGTGCCCGATCAGTCAATGATGAGAAGGCTTCTGCCGACCCCAAAATAGTTGATGACACAATAGATCTTTTATTTTAGTACGAGATTGCTCGCTTCGTTCCCGAGCTATTGAGTTATGTGATCAAACCATAAATGAGTAGGAAGATCTAGGCAATGATATCGTAACTGCACTAAATGGATGAATGCCCGGGCAATTTGGCTATCTCAGAGGCATGGCCATAGCTTTGATCTTGTTTATCGAACGAATAAATCTTAGTGTTCTACCTTTCCCGGTCGAGGTAGAAACTGAACAAGCAGGGGCTGAATTCTCCCTCACACCCTATTGACCAGATTTCTTTGTCCACTTCTACTTCTCTTCCTCAACCAACCAAAAAACCTCACAGCAGATTCAATAGCAGCTCCGCTCCTTCTATTCCGATTCAGTCAGGTCAGTGCCACAGCTTCTTCTCAAGCATCAACATCAAAGAGCTCCAATGCCCTTACTTGAATCTAATCTAAGGAGGTCGATGTCCATTCAGTCAAGCCAGTCGCAAACCGGTCTGTCTGTCAATCAATCAAGGAATCAAGCTCGAGTGCAAATAGGTAACCCAGGAGCAAGCGAAGGAAGAAGGGCAAATGGTTGAAATCTCGCTTAACATAAAAAGAAAGCTACTTCTTTGAAACATCAAATCCGGCGTAGAAATGGAAGGTGATTTGATGGCAGATATTCTGTGGGGAAAAGGCTTGGACTTGGAAGAATCTTGTATCCCTTAAGATCGAAGAGCTTAGTGTGAAACGCTCAGGAAAGGGCCAACTCTCTTATTGTTGCCGCATGATGGTGGATGCAGAGAAAAAAGACTCGCCTATCGAGAAGATGTGCCTCGCACAACTATTCCCAGTCAAAAAAGCTCAGGCTAACTCGTATCGTCACTTCACGCTAGAATCTCTGGCTGTTTGTGAGCTGACTGAAGAAGAATAATCTACGGGCCATATCATGAAGATAACATCCAATGAGATCAACACCAAAAACGTACTGATAATAACGAACCACTTCAGCCTTAATAGCATCCGGATTATTTACTTTCACCTTGTTGATGTAGAGGCTAGATATCATTTTACGATATATCCTACCATATAATATATATATGAAGAAGGACGTTTTATTGTCACCAAAGGCAAACAATTATAGCCTACTTATTGTCTTATGAAAAACTCCTTGTTGGCAGCTAATGAAGCATAAGATTAAATCAGCTCATTTTTTTTTTAAAAAGAAAGGCAAGTTCGGAGTTATCGGAATCCAGCGGAAGCCCACTCTGGAAAATATCAAGCTCATCTCTAGCTTTAGCAGCACGGCTTTGCAAAGAATTTCAAAGATTTGCAAGGCCGTGCTGATCCAATGATCCTAACCGTCTGATCAGAAAGCCTTCATAAAAAAACACACATGGGCAACAGTCCAAAATCAAGCGGGCTAAAGTGTGTGATCCCGTATGCTTTCTCTATCGTGTATGCTTTCGATATCAAATTGATCTGTTAGTGCTCTCATGCTTTATTTCTCCGTGCCACGGCGCGATATTGATGATCTGTTAATCATGCGATATGGACTCCGCCGTTAACGGCTTTATCATGCTTTCTATATGTGTTGATCCGTTAAATCATGCACCCCCCGTGCTTCTGCAGCAGCATATAATCTCGGTCCCCGTAGCTCAATCTGTTTTGCAGTGATGGACGGCGCAAGAATCCGCGGGGCAGCGATGCTGCTTTTGATTTTTCTTGTCGCGTCGTCTCTGGGCGGCGCCTTCGCAGTCCGGGATTTTCGAAGGATGAATCCAGTGGTTCCCGCAGCTCTGTCGCGGAAGGTGGCGGTTTTTTTGCCTAAAAGAATGCCGGTTCCGCCATCCGCCCCGAGCCGGCGCCACAATCTCGCTCTCTCGGGGCCGGGGCTGCTTTTCAATCCAGCTGCAGTACTAGGTTCTAAAAGGCTTGTTCCGTCTGGCCCGAATCCGCTCCATAACTAGTAGTGTAGTGAAGTCCTTGTGAAGGATCTCCGATCAGGGCGCCCACTCGCTAAAGGTTTTCGGAAAAGCAATCTTGACTTTCTCTCTGCTCCAGTTGGTCAAGCTCATCACACTCGAGTGTCTTCTTCTTCCTCCGCTTATCTGCGTACCAGGCATCTTCGCCTTTCTCATGCAAGCTTTACAACCATTAGGAGTCTAGTGTCTACCGGGTCCTTGAAAGTCGATTGTAATAATGCTTCACCCAGAAATATTTGTCCTGGTTGTCAACTGGGGATGCACACCAAACAACCATTTTCTCCACGCAATAAAAGAGCTGACCATTTTTATTTTTTCATTTTTATATGCTGATGTCTGGGGTCCTATACCTTCTTCTTCTTTATCTGGTTCACGTTATGTTGTAGTTTTTATTGTTACAGTAGATATACATGGTTCTTTTTTCTTTGTGCCAAATATTAATTTCGTTTTCGATGTTTTTCGAACCTTTCACTTATAACCAAGCATTTTAAGAAACCCCTAACATTTTTCAGAAGGTTGAGACTTCTAACAGCTTTAATGAGTATTGTGTGAAACATGGAATTCAACAAAAAAAATCTCCTGCCCTTATACTTCAGAGCAGAATGGTGTCAGTGAGCGAGAAAGCATCGCCATATCACTGAGACGAGCCTTACTTGTCAAGAGCTGAGCGAGAGGAAGGCCGAAAGAGAGTTCGATGGAGATCTCTCATGACTCTTAACATTTCTCGTTGTCGAGAACGATGCGGGTGGCATCTACAGCTCGGGTCAACCACTCTTTTTCGTTTACGGTTTCGTATCTCAACAAGTGCAAAGAGACCTATTATTGAAGGTTTGGAACCCTCATCGCGAATTTCATGTGGTATATCCACAAAGGATACCAAGGATGGTCGTGGATCAATACAGGATCGAGAAGAAGGGACTGAACTTGAATGAAGCTTGGGTTGACGGGGTCGCTATCAAGGTAGGGACATCCCTAGTGAACCAATCTTGGGAGTAAAGCATGATGCATTCTTCCTAAACATCAAGTTCACCAACTACAGTGATAATGGTTCCGTTCATGGGAAACTTGATACTGATATGATATGAGGATACCACAACCAAGTTGGCGTGGATCCAAGGTCGTGCTAGCAACATTTTATATGTTTATAGGATATCCGCTACATGGAATAGAGTTGACCGAACAAGGGGTCCCACTTGGAGATTAAAAAAAACTATACCTTGCGCAGTTCGAGTGGTCCCGTCATATGCACGAACAGCTGTAGTGAGGAGCAACCCAGGAAAGGTAAAAAAAAAACTGCCTAGCTGTACTCAATGTGCAAATATTCCATTTTGCATCAGTGTCTATCAAGACCCTCTTGATTTGGTAGTGGTCTACAAAGGCCTCTACATATAGGGGTCGAGTATGGGGATAGCGAATGTAAAGTAAAAATCATTCTGAGTGAAGGTAATTGGTTGGGGAGAAAATAGACTTCCCACCATAGCTTGCAAACCCTCAGGTGGAACGGAATTAGGGACGCTTGCTTGTGCTAGCCTTTGCCAGCCCGATGGACTTGTGAAGTGGACAGAAGTTCCATAATCGAGATCTGGGCAGGAAGATTTTCTTCAACTGGTTGGGTCTGTAGAAGATATAGAAGGATGGCTTCGACAAAGCAGGCGGAGTCCCCCAACCAGTTGGGACTGTGGCTGCGAATGATAAATTCTTCCCGATCTGGTGGTATTGACTGATGCTGTCTGTAGCACAAGGGAAGGGTATTAATGCAAAGATCATCAAGCCTCAATGGAATGGACCTATCCAAGTGTGGGATAGCCGTTCTGCTAGGCTTCCCCGCCATGTCGATGAGCGCCCCGACCGCTGCTTGGCGTGGGGTAGCATAAGTCGTTTCCAGTGAAGAGGTGAGCGGTTCTCGAGAATCTGCCACCTCGAGGGCTGAAATGTTTGGAGTAGTAGAAGAAAGTTGAGGATTTTTTGCTACAAAAAATTTAATAACCATTGGAGAAGGAATCGTCACTAGCGGCTGTTTAGGTGCCGTAGACTGCTTGTCAAAGTTTCCATAACAGGGTACACCATAAAGATGAGAAGTCTGATTAAGGCTAGCTTGTTGTTTTTTTGTGGATAAAATACCCATCAAGTTGGATCTTACCCTCCTCAATGAGGTCTTGAACAAAATGCCTAATAGCTATGCATCTGTTAGTGCTATGCCCAACCAACATAACGATGGAATTTTCAATCTTTTTGGGGGTCATAGCCTAGAAGGCTTAGGTTCTGGAGTCGGTCGATAGAAACATCGTTTTTCAATTTTGACTTGCTGGGTCGGAGCGTAGACGAGCGAGCAGAGCCCAGGAAACAGGGAAGCCCGTCATAGAGCAGTCGACTAGAAGTAGAAGACTGCTGGCCTGAGAGAAGGCGCCTCTCTCGGGAAACATGGCCCAATTTGTCTTCTTTCTTTTTTCGAGGGTTCTCTTTTTGCGTCTTTGGTTCCTTGACTAAGGAGATTTCCATCGCTATTTTCCTTTTTGAAAAATGGATGCATGGCTTTCGGTTTCCAAGGGCCACATGAGTTGAAAGCTATCGATCCCGTCTCCTCTTTCCTTCCGATGAAGGGATCTTGTTCGATGAATGGATTGACCATGAACTTACAGTGCCTTGTAGAAAGCATAGCCTCATTGTTCACTCACTAGGCTACGCTATAACTCCCATAAATAGAAAAGAATGACCTGCCTATGCTCGCTTTCACTTTCTTTTGGCTCCCTGGCTGGTATGCTTGGCTGACTTGGATCGGTTATGGCCTTCTTGTTGCCATGGAGGCTTCTTTCGATCGATCAAGGTTGCATTCCCTTCCTTTGATTGAGAGAAGGAAGAATGGAACTGGTTCCAGTGAAAGAAATGAAAGCAAGGGGAAAAGGTAGATATGCGGAGTGTTTGCTGTGCAGATAGATCTATGTCACGATCTGAGACAATGCCCACCTTTCGGAATCTCTTCGTTCCTCTCTCTCCCCGGCTAGTAGTTGCAGAAGGTGTCTTTATTCTGACCGGGTCTACTTGTGGTACATGAAATAAAGGGAATCAAAGAATAGATAGAAAAGGAGGGTTGCGTGCCTGTCCCGCTCGAAGTGCTGAGTGTGGGAGTTCTTGCTTTGCTTCCCTTTTCCTTGTCATGCGAGTTTGAGCGAATAGCGAGATGCTTCGCACACGGGATATAATAAATAGATCTCTTTCTAGTCCAGCACAAGATAGTACTTTGTTCTCGTGGTCAAAGAAAAAGAATAAGAGAAGATATGAGAACCGTCAATCTTCACATCCCAATCATTCTGCTTTCAATCCAGAAGCCGTAGGGCCCAGGTGCTATTCCCCGCTGCCTATGTGCAGTGCGTCGTGTCCCAAGGGACTGGCTTGAGTCGGGTAAACTTTTTCCGAGCGGTGTACGAGCGAAGTGTGGAATTGTTGGGAATATCACGCCTTGAGAGTTCATTTCCAATCAATAAGATAGCTGCCCCAATAAGCCCTTCAGTATGATCTGAATATTGGAGATCGAAGCGAAGGGCCGGGAAAACAGACTGTTTGAGAGAGGAAAGGAACTGTCGAAGACGGGGAGGAAAAGTTTGAACATTGTTAGAAGTATGGGAGGCATATTTTGATTAGTACGGGCATGAGGGCATGAAATGGACCTGTCCCGTGATGTTGAGGGAAGATAGTGAGCAATCATACGGACATAACGGAAGGTATGCATAGCAGGGAGTTTTCAAGTCCTGTGCTGCGATTTTGAAAGTGAAAGCTTTGACCTACTCCCGTTCTGGAATACGTTATGAACCCACCCACGTCTTTTGAATGATATTTTGACTTGGGTACCTTTCATCCATTCCATTGTAGGAAAGGGAAATGTCGCTGCCTCAGTAGACGCTTAAGTACTTTAGTAGGCAGGCTTGCTGCCACTTCATTCATATGTATGGTAACTGAGGCTGCCTCGTCGTCTGATGTTAGTATCCCCTCATCGTCGTCGACAACTTCTGGCACGGAATCGGATGTGAGTCTTCCATGTATTGGCTTTCAGGGTGCCGATAGAACTCTATCTGTAGATAGCTCTTGGGGTTCAGAGATAGCACTTCAAATAGTGAGTAGTTGAGAGTGTTCTAGAATATATATACCACGTACTCTAATTGGAGTTCAAGGCATTATTGAACTTACGGGATCCTTCTTTTCATTTTAAAGAGTTTGATCTAGAGGTTTGCCGCTAAGTCGGATGATGTCCCCGAAGATAAATAGAGAACTCGGCTTTTCGCAGCAGGGATAGGATAGGGCGGGGGTAGCCGCTTTTTCATTCCTGGAGGTGAAGGCCTTATTATCGACTTTTTTTGTAGAGGCTGATCGGTTTAGATAAGAGTAAAACCCAGAAAGCAGAAAGGGAAGACTCAACCTATCAGAGGAGGGGTGACACAGGTCTTTCTCTTTCTACTGTCAGAGCCAGCCTACCCATCGGAGTCAGACTAGCTAGTAGAAGCTTCGGGAGAAGAGTCAACCCTTCGACCAGTTTCCCTATCTGAGGAGGATGGAAGAGGTCTTTGCCGAGAAGTCAGATATTCTTTCATTTACAGGGCATAAAGTCCGTATAATATAAGAGGATCGCCCGAGGGGTTTTGCCACTCAATGCTAAATCGGATACTTTCTCCGAAGAGAAATAGAAAAATAGACTAGGCTTTTTCGCTTCACCAGGCGCGGAAGCTGAATGAATAAGATAGGTAATAGATGCCGCTGAAGGGTCTGTCTCCCGATCGGATGCATTCCTTCTAAAGATAGCCGCAGCTTTTGGTCTTCGTAGATAGCACCTGAAAGAGTTTATTCAATTATCACGGATGAAAAAGTTAGCGAGCACAGGGAAGAGTGCTAGGGCGCGAGAAGAGGCCTAAAGATCAGAGAGAATAGTAAGTAAAGTAGGAAGAATGCCCACTTGGAGATCAGTCTTTCACCGGAGAGGACAACGAGCTATTTAATAAAGAATAAGGAAGCTTCCCGTGCTCATTTCAAAGCTTTGCTCGTCCCCCTTCCGTAAGGGAAATAGAATAGGGATCAACTATCGGATCAAAGTAAGCACTAAAAACTTTCATTCATTTCTGTAGAGTCTGGGCTTAGAATAGAGGCTTATGCCGCGAAATCAAATCTTAGTCTTTTTGCCCATCAAAGAACCTCGAGATGCTAATCCACGAAAAAGAGCTCACCCTTTTTCCATTGGTTTTGTGGTTGCTACCAAGACGATGTCTTAGTCTTGCCGGACCAGTTGGTATTGCGGGAGACCCGGGAATAGGGAGAAGGCCGAGAAAGAAAATCAAAAACTTGATCCATCCTTTTGAAAGGTGTATTCCGCTCTAGTACAATAAATTTGAAAGTGGAAAGTTGGCGAATGAGAAAGGTCGACTGAAGAGAACGATCGGTCTAGACGAACCGAAGGAGGAGAGAAATCCACTTTCAGATTATATTATACTGGGAAAGACGAAGAGCGAAAGGCTTTCTTCGTATTGAAGATTTTTTCCCATCCCTTTTCAAATGGGAAGCGGCATGGGACTCATTCCTTTTGAGTTTGCCGATAAAGAAAGAGATAATTAGATAATAAGGCTTGCTGCTTAATTACCTGCTTTTATTGGATAGTATGATGTCTCCTAGTCATACGATGTTCAAAATCGGTAATCTATTAGATAAATTACCACAGCTTGGGGTAGATTTCAGTTGAACTGAACCCCGGGATTTTGAATGAAAATCTGGATTCGGTGCCCCCTCATCGTCTGATTTTAGTATCGAGGAAGCACCCTTGACGATTTATGCCGCTGCATCTTCTGGTGAAAGAAGGTCTGCTATCACGGGATCTTCTGTTATCTCCCAATCTTCCGCTGTAGCTTAATAGGCTTCAGCAGATGAGACCACTTTTGCCTCTGAGTCAGGTGCTGTGGTATTTGATGTAGTGGAACCAGACGAGATCCCCTTTTTGACCCGTTGCCAAAGAAGAACCCGCAGCGGTACCCTTCAGAAGTCCCAACCCTTTCATATTCAATTCATTGATACCGCCTTCTTTAGATAACATTTCTGAAGCTCTGAAGCTGCCAATCTTAAGCTTCCTTTAATAAGAAAGAGAGACTTGACTCGAATGAAGATTAGCGGGAGACAAATTCTAGTATTTAAGAGTTTGATACCCGTCTGCGTTCTATCTTTCTATCTATAAGAGTTAGCCTAGCCAAGAACGGCGCCTAGAAAAGTTCTCCTGGAAAAGAAACGGCAATCTTGGCCTAGAGAATAGAAAAGGGATCCTCGAATAGGAAGGAAGTGGCACTGGTATTGAATTCCTTTCTGTATTTAGACAAAAAAGGATGCTTAAACAAAGCAAGTCGGTCCAATAACGGTTGCTAAACCCGGATCGGATGCTATCTCCTAAACATAAAGTGAAAAAAAGTCTGCCTTCGCTGAAGTTGGATCTGAGGACGGAAAAAGAGAGTCCGCTATCCCGGAACCGGTTGCCACCTTTTTGGGTCGAGGTAAGGCGGGAGACCCATACATAACTAGAGAGTAACTGTCGGCAAGTAAGAAAGATCTTTCCCCAGAGTGCCTTCCTTAAGCGTCTGGTGCCGCGGAGTCTGCAGGAGATGATCAAACCTCTTCCACCGCCGAACCTCTTTCTGTTGCTCAATCGTCCACTTTAGATGAGACTACTCAACTAAATCAGTATTCTACTCTAAAAAATCTGATTCTGCGGCAGAGACAGAAGGTGTATCCTCTAAGGCAGACAATTAAGTGACATAAGTGGTCTCGTCTATAGCATCTGATGAAGCAAAAGCCTAGTTCTCGGTAAAGCAAGCTCTCGCCTCAGGCTCAGGAAATGGAAAGAAAGTGGAAAGAGCATTTCAAGCCTCAAGTCACACAAGAAGGTCGGGCCGGGCCTCAACCAAGAAAGAAAAACCCTTAGCCTTGCTCGAATAGGAGGGCAGAGCCCGATAGACCAACATAGGTTATGGTTACGCAATACAGAATGGAAGGTCTACGGCTTACTAAGACACTCGCCAATGGGCATCCAAAAGGAAAAGCAGAACCTTAGTCTTCGTCCCTTTCCCCCATTATCAAACAAAAACCGGAGATTCATCTTTCTGAATAGGGGAATTAGTAAAAGGATCAACCCACAAAGAAAGGATAGGGGAATAGGTATAGACCCGGATCCCTCGATACAACCGAAAGAAGGAAAGCGCTTTTAGATCGGTCGGGAACCAAGAACGGAAGTCATTTCGCTAACTCAAAGAAGAAAAAGAATTACCTGATGAGAGGGGAGAGAAGTTACCATTAGGGGTTCCCTAAAAGCGGGGCTATTAAACATGACCTGAGGGACACATTGGAAGGAAGAAGCAAATTGAACCTTACTAAGACGATTCGGGGATGGTCCCACAACTCACGAGCGAAAGACAGAAATCAACGAATGGAAGAGAGCCAGAGGATGCCCTCTTGTCGCAAGTGAGCAGACGATTTCTCCCTGACATCACAGAAGACGATTTTTTTTTGATAGCAGACTTTCTTTTTTCCAAAGGAATGAAAGTACTTACTTGATAGAGTAAGGGAGTTAGAATGCGCTTTGGTTCACAGGTTTGGTGGTATATCCCTATATAGATGGGCTCTGTAGTCGGGCTTAAGCCAGTTTCACCGAGGGTTTAAGCAGTGATTAGGTATGAGCAATAGTCTGATTAGGATTCTGCTGGAACTGCGCTCTCTATTAAGAGCAGAAAAGCATTCGAACTAAAGAGATAGAAAGAATAGTGTAGTGTTTAGTTCCTTTGTGCCCAGAGGACTTGAAAGAGCTTCGGATTCTAGCGATCCTCAATTCAAAGTCGTAAGTCTTTCGCTTGACCGAGGGCTCGTTGGTCTTGGTTTCGATTCCAGAGATCGAGATTCGAATAGCAGTTGGGAAAGGGGATTTGGGCTAGATCGGATTTCGGATAGTGCATTGCAATTCATAACTTTTCCTTCCTCTATCTCATAGTACGGAGTAGAAGGTCGGGGAAAATGACCGCTGAAGTGATGCTTTAGGAAGGAGAATGGCTAATGGCTGCTGCTAAGCCTTTCAACTCCCTGCCACGAACGGTAGCTGCGCTACAGCAATTCCCTTTTTATCATAAAGTAGAAGGAATTTTCTCTGATTCGTGTTCGCAGATAAGATAAGCTGAAGAATATACCGCAAAGCAAAGACAAAAAGCGAAAATAAATAAATGAGAGCGGTCATTTTTCATCAACAATTTTCGAGGAAAAGAAGAAGCGAATCAATCAGAATGGAGACAGGGAGGAGAGGCGAAAGAAAGATTGTCGAGCCTGCAAGCAGCAAGCAACAACGGCTTTTCAGCCGTTGCGCGCTAGCTTATAGTTTAGGGGTATAGTAGGGGTGCCCCTTTCTAAAACTTATATTTAATATAAGGTAAGCTTTTTTTGGAACTTTAGTTTTGGAGTTTTCCCCAACCTATACCTTACTAATATTACTAAAAAATAGGGGCTTACGTTTTTCAGCCGCATCGCACTTCCGCATAAACAATGGATCCGCTGGGCTGGATGAGCAACCTTCTCTGGAAAAGAATAGTGAAAAGCCATGTCACTTGGAACGGAACTGGTTGCTTACTTACTTTTAGTAAGACCACTTTGGTAAGAAAAATTCGATTAGATAGGCATGGTTGCTTACAAGACAAGACAAAAGCCAGCTTCTAGATGTTCTTTGCCTGAACATATAGAGGAAGCAACCTTCTATCTGGCCTCTGTACTAGTAGTGGAGTGGCTTGCTACTTTCAATCAGAAAAGGAAAGTAGAGCAAGGCAAGGGAGAAAGAAGTTGTCCCCTCTTCTCTGGTAACCCGCCACCGCATATGTAGAAAAAGAGGGAGCGGGGAAGGAAGAACAACCGTTTGACTTTGGCACATGAGGTGGCGGGTTTGGCTAGGTAACATAATGGAAATGTATCGGACTGCAAATCCTGGAATGACGGTTCGACCCCGTCCTTGGCCTCGGGGAGTGGCGAGCAGCACGGAATTTTAATTAATCAAATGGCATAAGGGGGCTTTCCTTTGTTATAAATCCACAGACAACATACTGGAACTTCCAAACCAAAGAAATGCAACATGAGAAGGAGCTTTTTACGTTACGCTTCAATAGAATGAATTCAGTAAGGGTAGAGCCCCATGGTTGATCGAAGGTCCTATGCCACTTAAACTCAAATCTATCTTACCTTCAATCCATCTTTGTTCAGCCAGCTCATAACAAAATGTTAGACCGGGCTGACACAACCAAATTGGTTGAAGAAAAGGAAACCCCAGCGACCAAGCACTCCCACCCCCAAAAGTGGAGACCGAACACCGCCAGGTTGTCGAGGACACGTCTGAAGAGGAGGCGGGCGCACTCTAAGTTGACCACCCTACCCACTAATGGACTATGAGGGGGGCAGGCGAACGGGAACCGACCGAGAACCCGAACCGCTTGACTGGCTGACCCCTTCATACTCGATTCATTTTTTTCGGGGATGGATGGAACCAATCAGAAGTGCAAATCGCGCAAGCGAAGCCGGGAAACGGACCGCAGCGCAACGACTAGGACTCGTGTCGGAGGAGTTTTGAGCGTGAGCTACCACTCATGCAGCGGCAAGGACCCGCAACTCTCGAAGGGGCCACCAACCGCCCGAATCACTGTAGCAAACCCTCCCTTTACTCAATGGATAGCGCTTATCCTCTTTCAATCAACAAAATGAGAAATAAGAAAAAAAGAAAAGAAAGAGGAGGAGGCTTTGCACCTGAAATAGGACTAATGAAAATCCAGAAGAATGGGTCTGGGCTTTCAAAAAGATGAAAATGCAAAGGGTAAAGAGAAAGTCTTTTGAACAACCAACCTGACATAAGGATTCTAGCTCGCCCACTTAGAGCAGATGGAGATTCTCGGACGGGGAAAAGCGGCACTCGACATCTATTAAACAACACCAAGAACAAAGCCATACCATGCCCTCGGGAGAAAGACGTGATGATTGCCATGAATGCTGCCTTCGAGGACGTGTTGTACAAGAAGGTCTTTGCCGATTCCTATCAACATGGTGCACCCCTCAGTAGAGGGGCGTGAAAAGGCCGTGGAGACTTTGACCGAATGAATAGGGATCAATTGATAGAAATTTTTTTTGAGGAAGAGAATCCAGGATGAACGCTTTTTTCGTTCGCTATGTGCTGACTGGATGCGTACTCGCGTGATCGATCAATGGACGGGGGAATTGCGTGAATGACGAGACCGGCCTAACCTAAAGTAAAGGCTCTTCCCTCTCTGGATGGCGAATCTTGATTGACTGACACTAGGAACCGATTCGGAGAAACAAGAAGCATGACATGAGATACGCGGCGTAAAAATATCCGATAGCGAATTACTTGACTCGATGGATGGAGGGGGGGGCCCCCAACTCAAGCACGAAATCAATGTTGAGTCCACAATCATCGAAAGGGGCACCACCAAGCGAGATC
>CM065915.1:715000-732500 GCA_033439115.1 Firmiana major
GAGCACTGGCCGCCATGGCCCAAACGAAAGTAAAAAGACCTCTAGCTCATAGTTCAATTGGACATGTAGGTTATATTCGTACTGGTTTCTCATGTGGAACCATAGAAGGAATTCAATCACTACTAATTGGTATCTTTATTTATGCATTAATGACGATAGATGCATTCGCCATAGTTTCAGCATTACGGCAAACCCGTGTCAAATATATAGCGGATTTGGGCGCTCTAGCCAAAACGAATCCTATTTCGGCTATTACCTTCTCCATTACTATGTTCTCATACGCAGGAATACCCCCGTTAGCCGGCTTTTGTAGCAAATTCTATTTGTTCTTCGCCGCTTTGGGTTGTGGGGCTTACTTCCTAGCCCCAGTGGGAGTAGTGACTAGCGTTATAGGTTGTTGGGCGGCCGGAAGGTTGCCACGAGTAAGTCAGTTTGGGGGGCCGAAGGCCGTTCTCCGTGCACCGGACACGTAGCTTACCGAATCAGTTGCGACACAGATGGGAATGCATGCTACGAAAGATAGGGTCGAGTCTGATACATCAACCGTCTACTCAATATCCTTGTATGAGTCCACAATCACTACACGAGATGAACCTTGGTTTGGTGAATTGAAGTTGGCCTTAGGTGTAATAGGACTCCCAGTTACTGCGCGCGATCGTATACTGAGGTGCTCCCCGCCGGTTGTTGGAACGACGCGAGCCGGGCCGGGCCTCGATTCAGAAAGATGAAGGGCCCAAAAGTATAAATAGGGGGTTAAAAATTCCCCATCTCATTGGGGGCGGAAAACGAATCGACATCTCGATGTGATACAGCCTTTTCTATTTTAGTTGGGAAAGAACGGCGAAGTCCATCCGAATCGTCCAATGAAGAATAAGAGGAGAGCAAAGCGCCAATGGCGCGCGAAGCGCATGCGGAGCGGGCACGGAGAAAAATAAGTGTGGAGGAGAAGCAGCCGAGCTCATTCCCTTCGCTTCCTGGGCCCAAAGCAGTGCAGTCTTTCCTGGCCAAATCAAGGATTTGGGGCTTTTTGCTACGCTACTTAACTATATAAATAGAAAGATAGATCCATCCATCTATCCTATCCGATTTCGATTTTGATATCTAAAAAAGAATCGATTTCATTCAACGTTTGATTCAAAGAACTGCGCTTAGCCCCCCCGCTCATGAAACGACTCTGCTGCAATGGATGGCAGAGGGTCCGTAGTACCCAAAGCGCTGGAGTGATCCAGTAGCCGGGAAGGGGCCTAGAAGTGCCTACTACTACACCACACTACACTTGGCTCTACACATTTACCGAGCTAACCCCTGTCCAGTGCCTGGCAGAGCTAAGGGGGCTTCAATCCTTATTCCTTATCCCCATCTTCGCCCAGGCTAACGGGGCCTTACTTATTCAGGGGGGAGAGTGGAGCCTCGAGAAGCACTGTTGAGAGGAAGATCCTTGGCTCCTCTTCATTCTCTACAGGGTTCCAAACCTTTCTTCAACATAGGTGACAACGCGGGGCAGAGATGGAAGAGATCGAACAAATATGGAAAAAGAATCCTATTGAAAACGTTCCTAACCCAACCCCTTCCTTCGTAGAGCTGTGTATTGTAAGTGATCCGAACCTGCCCGGAGCGAGCCTCCCATAGAGGCAAGTGAAGTTGGTGAGCCGTATGATGGGCAACTATCTCCTGCGGTTCGGAGAGGACTCAGCTGTTAGTTAGTACCCCCTTGGTTTCGGGGTGGACCCTTTCACTCTATTTTATTATATACGCTTAGCGAAAAGAATGTTTTTTGATACACCTAGGACATGGATTCTATATGAACCAATGGATCGTAACAAGTCGTTACTACTAGCAATGACTTCCTCTTTCATTACTTCATCCTTTCTATATCCCTCTCCTTTGTTCTCAGTTACTCATCAAATGGCACTCAGTTCATATCTTTAAGTTCGATCATTGACAAGGTTCAAAGAAAGGGTGGCCCATTGATAAAGAATCGATTACAAACCAATAGGGTCTTCGGGAGGAATTTTTCAAGTAGAAGAAGGAAGGGATTACTGTAAGATGGAATGCTTGCTTGCTGTCAGGCAGAGATGCACATAACGAGTTCTTTGAAGGGAAAGAATAGGGCAAGGAAGTGAAATTGTTGATGCAGAGAATGCCCTGAGAGAAGGAATTGAATCAATAAAGGAAGAATGCGCTCTTGCTGCAAGAATGGCTTTAAGACGGGCTTGCCCCTCGCTTTCTAACTATCTTATCTAATTGTAATTTCTTTGCTCACTTGAAAGGCTTACTACTGCTACTGCATCGAAAGCTACTCCAACTATAACAGAACTTCCAAGAAAACTGAAAACTCAAAGCCAAAAGGACTGAAACTTACATAGAATTGGATGAGCTTGCTTAACTTTTTAACTCCAAGTGATATACTCCTCCTTGAGATGCTCCTGCTTTCTATTTCAATACGCTTGCTTGCCCATTTTAAAAAGCGCCTCCTGCTCTTGATCCAGTGCTTGGAACTCTATTATCAAGAAAAGGCATGCAAAGAGAAGACTCAGGAAATCCACTCCCTGAAAAGCTGAAAAGAATGAAAGCGCTCCCAAATAGCTCAGGAATAGCATAGGTAAGGCTATACCCGTACAAAAAAAGCTACTCTTGCAATTAAATCCCCCAGAATGGAGAAGCAATGCTAGTGCCAAAGGCTCCTATTATAAAAATAAAAAGGGGTCAGGGAAAGATTCTCTTTTTTCTTCAATTGAATCAATGGGAACAGGCTAAAAAGACTCCTCCTTTACAACAGGCTCCCAGTAAGTAAGAAGGAATGGAATGGGCTCCAAGGAAAGGGCTATAGACGTAGAGGCGGAAGGAAGAACAAAGACAGCTGGATTGGGGACTGCTACTAGACTCTGTTACGAGGACTGGCTCTAAGGCAGAACCCTAAAGGGCAGGGCTTAAGACTAGCCTGAAACTAGATGTAAATGTAAGCACTATAACTGGCTGAAAGTAAGACAGGACTGAGCCTATCAACTACTCATACTAAGAGGACTTAGAATTAGACCCCACCAGGTAAAGATATCTAGTTAGGTTAGCCCTACTATTATTATAACTAGGCGGCTATTAGGAGAAGATGATAGACCTCTAGATATTAGGAGCACTCTAAAATGAGAAACTGAACATTAACAATGGAAATTTTATCCTTTACCCTGACCTTTCCACTAAGCTCGTTGACCCAAGACTAAGCGCTTTGAGACGACCTAAGAGAATGAGTGGCTTAACGCTCTAACGGCTGGGATAAACCCATATCTTTCAATCTCGTATCTGACGGAAGTGGCTGAACTCGTTCTTTGGTTTGGGACTTTTGCTCTTCGGATGCCTTCCCTTTCGCCTACGTACGGGTGAGAGAAGCAATCCTCCCTCCTTGTACTTGACCCCTTCTCCCCATCTGGTCCACATATGGCTCATCCCCTTCTTGCCGAGTGGCTATCGCGCCTAACCTTTTCAATTGAGCTGCTCTGCTCGTGAAAAAGGGTTGAGTTTCAAGGATATGAGTCAGGTAAGAGAGTTGCTTTTGCCTAAGCTGAGCTTTCTTTCATAGCTTTTGCTGGAAACAAAGACAGACTGAGAATCATCCCTATAGTCGTAGTCATCGGGGGAACTTCCTCTATAAAGGATCATGTTCTCCCTTCTCTGTCCCAAAGTCAAGTTGAAGTAGAGAATCTCAGTTCTGTTCTAGTGGAAGCCTTTAGACTATCAATTCCTTCCTTTCGCCTAATCAAGGATATAAGGTGGCACCTCAACGAATAAAAAAGATAAGGTTCATCCCTCCTCACCTCAATGCTATGGATCAGAACCCGTTCTCTCCACTCCTGGTAGTCGAGTGGCTTTACGCTTCTGGGACAAAAGAAAGACAGTCGATTTCTCTTCTATCCCTTCCTGACTCTGCTGACATTCCGCCTTAATGTTTCTTAGGGTTGAAAGAAGAAATGAGATGTCCTGGTTCTCTCCTATCCTTTTCTATACATATAGTAGCGCCCGCGGGCCAGTCATAGATAGTTTGCACTTTTTCTTTTTCTGGCTTCCCCTCTGTTTTTAGAGATCAGGTTCAAACTACTAAAGCTCGTAGGAATAGTCAAAGCGAGTAGGGCTTTCCCTTATTCGTAGAGGTAGCTCAGCTCCCGGCCTCTTTCCTGTCTATTTGCGTTGCTAAGCTGACACAGGGCTGAAAGAGGCATGCCCCCTATGTTCGAAAAGAGATCACTCCTGTCCTGCTGTCTCCGTAACTGAATATGATGTATAGTCTTAGCAAGTCTCCAGTCTAATACTAATAAGGGCTAGGCTATAGCTACAAGGATTTTCATGACAAGGATATAGCAAATATCCCAGACTTTACAGCACTTTTGGTATTCCTAGTAAGCCAGTGCCAGTTTCAGGAAAGTCAAAAAATAGACTCTTTTTCCCTGCCAGGCCTAATCTCTAATATTGATCCTGACTTCGAGCGAATTGCAGTGTTAACATATCGTGGGAGTTCCTTTTTTTTACTCTCGGGCCAGGTTAGTGAGTTCCTCTTCAGATTCTCAACCATCCAGGAGTAGCTTTCCTTCTCGTAAGCGAATGAGCAAATTACTTTCTTTTGGAGGGAAGGGGGTGGATTTCCTGCGCCTAGGGAAGAAGTATCTGCTTCACCGTCCCAATAAGTCTCTCTCTTTTTCTTACTTCATTTATTGAAAAGAATGGGGGATAAAGGAAGGAGGGAGTCTCAAATAGAGGAAGTGCTCTAGTCAAAGTCTTACTATGGGCCAGTTTCACCAATTTATTCTTAGGAGTTCGATTTTTATGCCTACTCTTTCAAGCTCGCAGCGCCCATATCCATTTCCAGGTCAGGGATGACTATTGCTGGCTGGGGAAGGAGTATTGCATATTTCTGATCCCCTAATAGGCTCAAGAAGAGAATAAGGGAAGGAAGCTAGCTCGGGATCCGGCAAGCAAGTAGGCAAAGAGGGGCGTTATCAAGCGCAAGGATAGCTTCTGCTATAAGGCCAGTTCCTTTGTTCGTTTTATAGCCTTTATAAATGCTTTAGGCAAGTGGGGATGGTACTAATACTAATGATGATCCTATCCTGTCAAGAAAGTCTCAGTACCTCTTAGGATAGCTCTGGGTCTAGCAATTGAATATGTGTAATAACCTTGTAGTTAAGCACTCCCATGAATACCAATAATAGCAGGGCAGCTAAGTGAATACCCGCTGGAGCCGCTTTAGGGTATGGTAAGAACACTTTAGCCGAAAAGCGAGGTGTGGGTGAATCTATCTGAATGAAAGTTCCTTACATCCATGGTAGAAGGAGTTCCTTTCCTAGTCTCACATAGGGTGCATTGATAGAGGGTTACAGACCAAATGGATAATTGGTTGCAGGCTAGCCAGTCATATTGACTTTATTGAAAGATCCACCCCTAAATAGCCCGCCTAAAAAATCTCTCTAAAGAACCGGCCCACCTAAGATTCCTTAGTCAATAGCTTATCACATATCCCTTCCTTTTAGAGTGCCTGTGGAAGTTGTTAGTTTCTTTTTTGCATCCAAAGGAAGTTTTCAAGCTGGCAATGGGATCAAGCTTAGATGCAGTGGGATACGAACCAGTTGGAGTAGCAGTTGCTAATCTAGCTCTTTTCTTTCCTCAAGTCCTAAGCTAAGGCCTAAGAAAGAGGTAAGTAGGCTAGGTAGAGAGTCTCTGTCTATGGGCCAGTAACTCCATCCCTCTATCAGTATTCTCTTCTCCAATTTTAGTATATCCTATAGCTGGCAAGTTAGAAAGCTTTTCCAATGGGCAAGCTTTCTTTTCTCTCCTATTCGAGAGCTCTCGGAGTATCTCACAAGCTATCCATATGGAGAAAAAAGCACAAAAGCAGCCTAATATTTCCGAGGAAAGTTCTTTCTTTTCGGCTTTCTTCAAAGAAAAAAAAAAAAAAAGTACCCAGTACCCCGCCTTCCGAATTCGACATTTCCCATCTTCCATGGAAGAAGTAGGATTCGGGTGAGAACGGGGATAACCATTGCTGTGGGTGAGGGAGAGATCAGAATTATGCTACTCTAGGTTTAGGTGATCCTTCCAAATCATAAGCCTTCTCCAGTGCCTGGGTGGGTGCGCGAAATCATCGATTCTAAGTGCTAATAATCTGGATTCCCCTCCCCTTAAATCAGTAGGGAAAGTGAATTTGACCTTACCCACTGGAGGATCCCGTAACCACTAGATTCTTTCGAGGGTAAGGTTTGGAGATAGCTGCAGGTTCTGAAATGCAGACTCCTCAGTACGGGGTCGGATGAAGGGATTCGAAAGACAGCATGGATCGGGGAGAGGGGAAATTTGACAGCTCTATTGATCGAGAAAGCTTGGGTGGGCCCCCAACCATTAGCACATTCTAATATTCAGATGACTAATTGGCTGGGAATCATGAATTATCACGTCTTGACGGTCAGTGCAGAATGTTGCTCTACCCATTTCTTCTTTCCCTTTATTAGTAAGTAGTCAGGGAGCTAGACGAAGGGATTTTCTTACTCTTTGTTGTTTTATATATGTAGCACTCACCATGTTCCAAGACCGTGTGAATGTGGGGAAACATTAAATCAGAAAGGCAAGACACTTGCTACACATCGATCGGCTGAGAGGGGAAAGGTCTTCTAGCAGCCCTCCATCAAGGAAGAAGCCCGAGCTCAGCTTTCAACTCAAACTGCGGAGGCTCTTTTGTCAACGTCGATGACAACCCTTGAGCCTTTATATATGGAACTTTCGGTGGGCAATCCATCTAGAAATGTCTCTTGAAAGGCGCATGAATAAGTGGAAAGAACTCATATTCAGGGGGAAGGGCTCTCCAAGACCAGATGTTTCATACAAGCAGTTTGTATATTGTGAAGGAGAAATCACAAGGAAAGTTGGTGAATCTTCTGTTTCAGGTCGCTGATCGGCTTCTTCCCCTCCTACGCTATGGATAGAGCTGGGGTAGGCAAAAGCCCAACCCATAATAAAGACCGGTGCCGGCTCGTCTGCGCATACTATTGATTTACAAATTGAAACTATTGACAAATTAAAGAAGGAACAGTGCCGTCCGCGCTTACTCTACTAGAAGCCTCATCTTCTAGTTCTAACTCTTCGTTCTTACTATTACTATTACCCGGGGCCAAGACTTCAGCTTAAAAGCTTTGAACCTGAGGGGAAAAAGAAAGAAAAAACCCTTCTTTCTACTTCTCGGCTTCCTTCCTCGCCTACTCTTTGCCGCTGGGCGTAACGTAGAAGTTTTGCTTCAATTAGAATATCCGAGGCTTAGCGGGGCAAATCGAACATTTGAATAAGGGTTGCCGAGCCAATAATTACATCAGTCTTTGGAAAAAAGACTGAGAACATCTACTCAGGTGAATCCAGTGAAGACTTGAAGATCTAATCCGAAATAGCATCTTTAAAGCTCAGAAATAGATGTTCAGACTCCTATAAGGGCACCGCACTAAGTACCCCTTTTCTTGAATATTTTATTCAAGTAACTTGACCCTGCCGAGGGAATTTGTGATCCCTAGCTTTCCACTAACACTAAGGAAACTTACCTGACAACATATATTGCGGGAAAGGCACTCCAGCGGCAGCAGATGGTTCTGCTTCAGCATTAACTGATCTGCCAACATTGATGACACCCCAAGGGAGGGAACTCTGGCAGGAAATCCCCTAGTCATTTATCTTGATTCGCCTGCCCAACTCTACAAATTGGAAGAGTCAGACTGGTTTAAAGAATAAGGGGAAGAGGAAGCCTTTCTTCATAATATATTTAGTAATGTCCAAAATCCCGTTAACGGGTTAAGGTCAGTAGTCTTTACTCGGAGTAGTCACTAGGAGAAAGAAATAGCTATCTTTATTGTATTTGAAAGTAGCAGTCGTCCTATCTATATCAATAGGAGTAGTGGGGAAAGCATTTGAACAAGAGGAATGAAAGAAAAGCTTAAATTTAATATTAATATAATAGAATAGACATTCAATGCTAGCCGACCCAGCCCCCCAGATCCGCATCAGCGAGTGGTGTGACGACGACCAAGCCAATCTTGACATTTAAAATAACGATTTGAATGTAATCTGACTCGGGAAAAGATAGAACAAGCAGAACTTCTTTCTCTTTTATATGATAGGACTGCTGCCGCTTCCTTATTACATTACCTTTTAGACAATCTCCGATCTACGAATACCTTGGGTAAGGATATTCTTATTAGTGGAAAAAAAGAGCCCTAGCTAGATTCACTAAGCCGAATCTCTCGAATCACTTTCCTTAAAGGAATTGATAAGACATAAGGAAGAGAAGGCTTAAACGAGTGAAGAAAGAAGGGGAGAGAAATGGGATAACATAGAGAGTATGCCTCATACTGACCTAATCCGCAGCAAGCTTCGGTGGAGGCCCTCGCCCTCGCTTCGTAGACGTAGACTTCATTCCTTCCCTTGAAAAGAGGTTGTCTCTTTCCTCTGTTTGTTATATATGAATGAATTTTCCACCCCCCCTCCACTTGAATATGTTTGGTTCTACCATGAGACTTGGGGTCCTTGGCATAAGTCAGCCATACTGTCACAATAAATTGTCACGGGGTCTGAGGCATGAGTGAGAATACCTAGACGCTGCAAGAACCTCCTCAACCAAACAGCTTCCTGTACCGATGCTGAACATGCTATGTATTCAGCCTCCATGGTGGACAAGGCTACACAAGTTTGCTTCTTACTGCTCCAAGATATGGGGCTATTATTGAGCATAAAGGCATACCCTTTTGTCGATTTGTGCTCATCTAGGTCACCCCCCCAATCAGCATCACTCTAACCTACTAGGCGCAAATCCTTACCCTGATAGCATGTAATCCGCTGTTCCTTTCAGGTACCTCAATATCCTACCATCTTCCAGTGCGCAGGTCCTGGGTTCGTCTGAAAACAGCTGAAAGCTCAAGAGCCTAAGAAATATCGGGCCGTGTACACATCATAGCATACATCAGGCTTCTGACTGCGCTGGAATAGGGAACTCTTGACATCTTCTCTCTTTCTTCTGGGGTCTTAGGACCCATATCAAGGCTTAGGCCCACATTCTTTTCCACAGGAGTCTCTATAGGTTTACAATTGCGCATTTGGTATCGTTCAAGCAGCTTCTTGATGTAAGTCTCTTGAGACAAACTCAGAAGTCTCTTAGATCGATCTCTGACGATCTTGACACCAAGCACATAGCTAGCATCACTGTTATTTTTTTATCTCGTGTTCTGTATTTTTCTGTAGTTATCTAGACGCCGGTACTATGATATGATATCTTTGCTCAAACTCCCGTTGCTGACTCTTTATCTTCAGCTTCAATTACAGAGCATTCCGCTTCCTGATAAATTCTTTGAGGGCCGGCAAAAAGATCGGGAAGCCCCCTTAGAGGATCTCTCTAAAATTCTTTCCTCTTTGAAAGAAAAAGGTTTATAGGGCTAAAATTTCCCTGTATAGCTTACAAAGCCTAGGCCAGTGAAAGACGGGGGCATTTAACGACCCGACACAGGAAAAAGCGATAGGCGAGAGGGCAAAGACTGAACCTATCCCCTTAGTAAGGGAGAACGGGCACTGCCAAAGCAGCTTTCTCTTCTAGGTCTAGGAAAGAACATCGTCCTGACAGACACGACTGGATTCGATTGATTGAAAGCCTTAGCTTGAGCCTTTTATCACTATCAAATAGAAAAAGGAAAAAGCACCACAAAAGGACCCCTGACTTATTAGCGAGAGTCGAGAATTCAAACCCCCTCGGGAGAAAGTGGTGATGATTGCCATGAATGCTGCTTCCAACCAAGATACTGTTCTCCTCGATGCGGTTCTTTTCCCGCGAGTTATATTGTGCTTTCATACCCGGACTTCGCATATTACTTGGCACCTGCCTTCAAAGACATCTCTGCAAATAGCGGAAGTAATGTGATGTCTGATCTTTATCTTGCAGACATAAGATCGGGTGAAGAAAGTGCTCAATCAGACCTTCTTTTAGGTGGCCTGCTCCCTATATCAGATAGTGGGACCTCCTTGCTCTTCTTCTTGACCCTGAAGAAAGGGCGGGTTCACTCCGTCACCTATTGGGCAAGCGGCTTTGCTCTTCTATCCCATCCTGACTCGTACCTTCAACCGACATTGTCCTGTAAGGCAAGGCTGATAGCGCCTGGAAAAAAATCAATGCTTTCCCCGCCAGTGAGAGTACAGAGTAGGCTTCTTTCTTTCCGTAATCGGATATGAAGCTGCCGGTCAATCGGCCCCTTAGCTTGTGATATCGGCGATTGAAGGAGTTTCATGCTTGCTGATAGCCTGACTTTCCTATTTCCTGGGACTTTATCCTCTTCTATAGCTTTCTGAAGCTAAAGATATTGCCATTGCCCGAATCGAATGTTATCCGCTTTCTTGGCTGAAACTGAACAGGCTGGGTGGGCACTGATAAGAAGAGTATGCCTGCAAAGCCCATTTTTTTTTAATCTACAGCTCCTTGAGCTTTTTCGCCTGTTCTGGCTAACCCCATTCCAGTCTATTAGGCAAGGTCTGTTCGATTGAGCTTCTATTAGTCATCTTAGACAGCTCGGCAAGCAGCTGAACTCTTTTCTTCTTTCTTTTGCTTTGGATAGATCTCGACGGGCAAAGTACTCAAAAGATTCTCCTCTGTCTACTGGGACTAGCTCTAGCCTTTTGCCATCTTTCCTTAAGTTAGTAAGAAAATCACCTTACAAGGGCTAAGGCCCCCTTATTTCTTTTGGGTCAATCAGTCCCGCCATTCCTCAACAACAGGAGCTTTTGATCGGCATCCTACTAAGAGAACTTACGTCTTTTCATTTTCTACTACCGCTAAATCTAAATCAATGGCATCTGTCCGCTTTCAACCCTTTGCAAGCGTGCTACTGGCTCGATGGAGTAGGAAAGAATCAATCCCTTGCTTGCTTGTTCCTTTTTCTTAGTGCTATTCGGGTCCGTGTACGATTTGAAGAGGACCTACCAGAAGTCAGTAAAGCTAAAGACTTCCTCGGATGCTTACTATCTTGCGGATCCCTCCATGATAAAGAAATCAGTTGAGACTGAAACTGAAGAGGAGTACAACACCGTTACTGACGATACACCAAATGGTGAAAGTTCCTCAGAAGATCCCCTGCAGCAGTTAGACTGGCTTGCTACTGTCACTCCACTGAAACAAAAGGGTTTACTTCGGCCTGCCGCCGATTTAGAGTTTACTGTTATTGCATACCGTCTCGATGGTTCCCCTGTTTACCTATCAGTACATTCACCGACACCTTCGGTGCCTCAATTCGAGAAAGGAAGACTCGTAAGGCTAATAACCTGACTGGGAGTTTCCTATTGTTGCCTATTACTTGAATGGCACCCCTCTCCGACAGACTAAAGATGAATCAGGCCACATCTGGTGTCTGGTGGGACATCTGCGATTGTGACGACTGTGTTTGGGGCAGATTAACAGAGGAAGAACCAAAAAGCAGAAGAAGGCAAAAGTCCAGAAGAAAGAAAACATCCCAGCAAGAATTTCTTGAGAGGTATGAGGCAGGTGACCCAGAGGTTTATGGTTTATCTACTGGGGGGGAGACCCAGTGGTCGGATACTCCGGAATCAGATCCTAGGACACCAGATGATGATAGCTGGAAAGCAGGAATTGACCCTTCCTTTGATGGTCGAAAGGCTTACGCTGGGAGGATATGAGCAGGATTACCATGGCTATGCTGAACAACACCTCAAGAAGCAGAGGAAACTGGGAATAAGCTTTGATCCGTCCCAGCTTATCACCCCTCCAGGGACTAAGGTTCGTGTGCAGTTGAAGGAAGGAGATGACTTACCAGAGATCAATATGATATCCTTCGGTAGACAGAAGCTTAAACCCAGAAGGAAAAGGAAAAGGAAGAAGATATCTCAATCTCAGCAGGAGCTACAAGATCCTTCAGATAAAGTCGACTACCATGTCCCACGCCCAAAGGAGAGTTCTGCGTATTTTGCTGCACCAGTCGTGACACCGCCGTTCTTGTGGCCATCTACTTCCGAAATAGGCCCTACGATGCAGTTGCTTTCAGATGTGACCCCGGGTGGCCTCATTGATTACAGTTACGTACCTCCACCCGAATCTTTGGAGGATTCCCCACCAGAGGACCCCGACCAGAAGATCCACATGATGGAGATCCAGGACTATGTTTATCTGCAACAAGTAAGGAAAGAATTGGTTATGAGGGGATTTGATCTGTCTCAGTTTACCACTTCTCCAGGGACCAAGATCCATTTACAGTTAAAAGAAGATGACGATCTACCTGAATGCAACATGGTGTGCTCCATGCCTGTCCAGCCCATTACTGTGAAACTCCCGCATAGATTCCCTTATGAAACTGACCATCAAGTCCCTTGGCTCACTCTTTCCTGGTTCCTGCTGGAAGGCGGGGAAGGTTCGAGTGAGTAGGTTAGGTTTCAAGTAAGAGACGGGAAACAGGATTTTTTACCTGCTCGTTAGCACGCAAGTCAGCGGGTCACTAATCTTCTCCAGTAACTAACCTTCTTTGGTTCTCCGGCTGCTAGAAAGCTCTTATCTCCTGATCTCTCCTGAGCTCGTAACTGCCTTTAAAAAGGGCCAGGAAAGAATAAAAATGGAACGATTACATGGTGTTAATCAATTGAGATCGACCTTTCTCATGCTCCAGCCGTCCATGACTTCCTTTCTTGCCTTCTACTTTACCAGACGGTGACCGGCTCAATAGAGCACCTTTGGGCGCTGGCTGTTCGAAAGAAAGTTAGGAAATCAGGGACCAAGAGAAAGCATGAAAAAAGTGTCATCTCTTACGAGAAACCTTAATAGTCGAGCATTGGCTTAAGTACCAGACTTTGTCTTTTGCAGGAAGTGGCCATGTCTCCCGAAGAATCTCAGTATATATTATATATATATGGCGCAAGACGCTTTCACAGATCGAGGTCGGAATGGGATCGGGTGTTTTTTTTTCCCGTCTTTCTGTAAAACCTAGCTAGGGAATTTGATTTCGCTCTATCAATTCCGTCACTCTTATCTACGAGAGCAGCAAACGGAACTTCTGAAAACAAGAGAAAAGATCATATCGGCAACAGCAAGTAAAGTCTGAAATGCCTCAGAAGCAAGTCTCGGCTTAGCTGCATTATCTTCCTACCGATGTCATACTAGACTCTATTATGACCTGAGGGTCACTGAACTACCTTAAGCCCCGAAGTCAATTCTCCTTTCTTCCCTCTCGACAGTTAGCTAGAGGAATTCATTTTCTCGTACTTGAACTGCTGTAGACAAGAAGTCAAAGCCCTAGGGAAAAAGCGTAGCGCTTATTGTTTAACAGGTACGTAGCCTATTTCGAGAGGCGAAGAATAGCTATCTTGAAGAAAGAAGAAGAGCAGCAAACCTTTTTAGTACTACCAGACTCGAGGCGAAAAATGGATTTACCAGAAAGAATCAATAGGAGGGTGAAAGTTGCTTCGTCCTTAGCCCGGAACTCGTTACTAACGTAGACTGAACTTCTTCTTTCTTAGCGCCTCGTTTTTAGTGGAAGACGACTGAACTCGCTTCGCTTGCCTCCAGAACTCTTACCGTACGGCTACCTTGTTCCTCCTTAACTCAGCCTTCTTCTTCGGTGCGGTCTTAAGCTCACGACACCATATGAACTTCTCACTTGCTCCTGAGCCCGGCTAAGCCCCTTTGAGCTACTGGTTTGAGTTGAGCTTAACCTTTGAGCGACGAGCGACGTACCGAGGACTTTTCCCCTTGGGCCTATATATGCTCTAGCGCCCCAGAGCTATAGCTATGGAACAAAGGAATAGTGCAACTAGATAGTGAATCTTACCCGTGGTTAGTATTAGTAGCAGCTAACCCTGTAGTTAGCTCTTTTGAAGGGAATAAGCCCATGCATTAGTAAAAGCGTGGTTTCTAATTATGCTTGTGAAAGATCGGCTTTTTTTAATCGAGATTAGCTTTGTCTTCCGTGCGTGTAATTCAATTCAAAATGCCCTTCTTTTGTTGAAGGCTTCCGGAGCGATCTATAGTTCGTAGCCAACAGTGACCGGCTCAATGAGCGCCTTTGGTCGATGGGTTTTCGATCCTCTCTCTCACTTATGTAATGTCTCCTTCCTAAGAGTCTGCTTCTTTCTTAAGTAAGAAATTCCGTACGTAAAGGAATCCTTCTCCTTCTCTAAGCCGGAATTCTCACGGCCCGATTGTAGAGAGCGAAAAGAGCCTCTTCGTTCACAGGAGATGAATGAGAGTGCAGGTTTAGCGCCATTGCCGTAGTGCTTTCTTATTGTGGTAAGGAGAATGCTGTCCATTAGTTTTCCAAAGCCAGGGACTGGTCTTCCCAAAAAACATTGCCGAGTCGGTAAGCAGTCTTCATTCGGTAAGAAATCGTTCTATTATTCGAAGTCTCGAAATTCGATGTGGTCGAAGTCGTATCAGGGGAATTTGCTTAAGCTTGAGTGCTTCCATGCCCAATTTGGAATCTCCAAAAAGAGTCTTTTCCTTCCTGCTCTTCGGAAATGATGGATCCGTCTAAGAAGAAGATCCTCCTCTTCTTTCCGATTAGACGTGCTTTCCATCCACTTCTAATCTCCCATTTTCAAAGGATTCAAACAAAGCCAAAGCCTATTCCCGATCATTCCGTTTCATCTGATGAAAGTGCTAGTGTGATCTCATTTCCTCGATCATCAAAATCGGACAAGTTCACCCCTTTCCCGGGATTTTGAGATGAAAAGGGATTTCCGCCCATAAACTAAGATTTCAATCTCCAAACTTTTAGAAACCCTGGGATTGTTGGCTCTTAGTCGTCAAGAGGACTTAGTCGAAGTCTTTCTATCTTTGGAGTCTTCGAAGTCGGCTAAGGCTAAGGGGACAATGCCTTTTTCTTTCCTTTCTTGTTCCGTCCTGCGCTAAGCAAGCGAGTCTTTCATTCCTTGCTCAAGTAAGTGAGGACTTCCTTTCTTTCCTGAGATCTGCCGGTTCTGTCTCCTTTGATTTCATAATCTGGTAGCTGACCAAGTTCAGAAATTGGTCTAATCCCTCTGAACCAGGTTGTCCTCGCTCATCAGGTTGCCCTTCTGCTCTGAAAAGTTGCCTTTTTCACCTTGGATCAATTGGACAGTTTTCTTTCCTCTGTCTGTAAGGCTTTGTGTCCCTCAGCTCTAAATTAGGCTCAGAGAACTGTTTTCCTTCCTGGCTTCAATGGATCACCTTGGTTTTTTTTAGTCAGCCTCTTCTCGTGAGTAGGTTTCGTGTCAAATTTCTTAGGGTTAGCTTTCATCACCTACTTATGTTTTACTGGGTTTACCTCTCTCGGTTGAGTAGGTTTATCTCTCAGCTCAATCAGAGAAAGATGGCCACATCGGATCACGCTGAGGGTAAAGCCTCGTCTGGTGATCTACGACCACCCTCTGCCTTTCGATAGAGAACTAAAGGTAGGAAGACCTGAATGGCATGACTGCTAGTTTAGGCGCAAGAGCCAACAAACAGCAAATACAATTCGAGGAATGAGCAGAATAGAACTCCTTCGATCGGGTCTCAAAAAAGAAAACTGCTTGGAGCAGATAGAACTGATGATTGGATTGGGAAGGTCACCGAGCCACTCGAAGAAAGATTTCGTATCCAGTACACGCTAATGGAAGCCAAGACCTCTTAGTTACCAAACCTTCGTCCATATAGCGATAGGAAGCTTGAGAAAGTCACTCTTTTGACTAGTATCATAGCCATAGCCATTCTATAGCATCAAAAATTCCTTCTCTTTCCTCTGGTTCAATGTAAAGCTTTCCTTTGCTTGTTTGAAGGAATGGTAGCATGAGTAAGGTTAAGCAAAGAAGTAGGCACAGCAGATCCTTCCTGTGTTAAGCCAACCATTCCTGTATCTGTTCCGTCTGTAACTGTGTGAAAAGGTGTGCCTAAATAATGTTCTGTAAATGTCTCTCCTCGCTCAGGTGAAGGTACATCGTACTCTAGGAGGACATGCCAACAAAAAACCATTTTGACAGGCGTGGGTGACAAAATCAAGCCAATTGGGGTTGGAGCAGACGATTGAAAAAAAGAGAAGGGAAATGCAATCACAACCTTTTTGATCAGTAAAGGGAGGTGGCTGGCACTAAATCAATCTATAAAGCTATAAAGCAAGAACCCCCAACCACTCGCGGAAAGAATTGGGAAATTGGTAATAGACACTTGAAAGTATAGGAAAAGCGTTGGTCCAGAAATAACGTATATAGAATCGATTTATTTCCTGATCGCTAGACTGCCGGCAACAAAGAAAAAGATAGAGCCTCGCGATCAAACAATAAATATCATAAGAAAGAAAAGAAAGTCATCGATTTACATCGACCAACGACGATTGAATCTTTTTATGAATGGAAAAGGGGTGCTGGTGCTTCGGATCGGGAGTAATCACTAGTGAATAGGGCAAAAATCGGGGGGGAAAAAGTCAAGTCTAAGCGCATATGGCACGAAAAGGAAATCCGATTTCAGTAAGACTTGAGAAGAAGTTTGTACCTGTACTCATTCGAGTACTAGGTACTATTGCCGCTCTTTATTTTGGGCGTTTTCTAGGATCAGAAGGAACCGCTATAATGACAGCTCCTGCATCTTTCTTTCTTTTTTTTCTTTTTTTGGGTCTATTAATCAATTTGATTCTAGTTTATCGAGCGATACTTTCACTTTCAACTTTTTCAACAAAAAGAAAGAAGATTTTTGTCATTTTTCTGGTTGTCCTTATATATGTGCTCGTAGTATGTCTGTCTCATCTGTTACGTTTAGTCATTTTAGGGAAGATCCTAACTTTTTTAGGTGTGACGACAACTTTCTCTTATTTGATAAAGAATGTCTCTTCGGGGTCGCATTCAAATGCTGAGTCCCAATCAGGTGGTTCGATCGGCAGTATTCCTCTTTTGGAGTCTTCCTCGAGCTCAGAATCCCTTAATACTTTTCGTAATGTGATTATGGTGGACAACGAAAATGAATTGTACCACCGAGTAAGACTATTAGAGCAACAGCACAACTATAACTTACCTCCACAAAATCAGAATGGCGAATATGAAAGACTTGTTCGAGAGCACTTCAATCAAGCTCTGAATGTCGACCATTATCGCTTAATTTGGGATCAAGAGTATTTGGAGGTACAGTTTTTAGAAAAGAAAGGAGTATTGCAAAATAAGCTTTTTAATCTTCTGATATCTGAAGAAAATATTGCTGAAATTATGAATCTTTCCCCTTATAATGATATACGAAAAGAAGCGTATACATTTATTGAATATAAGGTGGAGCCGGTTAGCGGCCTAAACCATCCGTTTCAGCGACATATCATGGAAGGTAGTCTCAATTCCTTTATTAACCAACTGCCTTCCGACGAGGGAGTGGCTAGACAATCGGAATTCTACCGCGAATTCTATCGATATTTCACTGACGAGGATTTCCGCCGATCCTTGGGCTTGCCGCTCCCCTAACTCGCGATAGAACTACGTCTGACCTGATCCCCACCCAAAAAGGGGGTAC